>JANSJX010000421.1:0-28065 GCA_026168455.1 Theocolax elegans
ACAGTAGTGAAAAGTGCGAAGAATCGGCGACTAGATTGAAAACTGTAATTACAAGATTTTACGCTTTACTAAAAGAGTAAATAGGTAGAATTACACTTTAGGAAAGTGCAAAATGTACACTGAGAAAAAAGTTGAAGTCAAAATTACAATGTTGTCTATTAATGCAGGGACAGAGTGACAAGTACAATAAAACTTATTATACACTATGATAAATTTTTGGATTGTGTCACTCTGTCCCTGCATTAATAGACAACATTGTAATTTTTACTATAACTTAAATTTAGAGTTGCAATTTAATGATATTTTAGGCCAAAATTTCGTCTAATTTTTATTTCTTCCATAACTTTTGACCATGTTAAGATATTTAAACATCTTTTTTTTCAAAACGTATCTACTTGATCTCAGCTTTCTTCTAAAATTTAGTTTAAATTTACATCTTTAATTGTTTCCGAATTATAAGCGATCAAGCTCAACGGTTTTTTTGGCGAAATTTTTCATTATTTGCTTATATCTATCGTAAAAATGGGCATTGGACACTAAAACTCCGGCTTTCTGCATGTTTTTATAGTAGAAATTATATCCTAAAGTTTGGTAAGGATCCATTTTCCAGAGGGTGTGACCTCTCCTTGTTAGTATAATAGTATTATGATGACACTTCTTTCAATGTATTAAAACTTGAATTATTTTATTTCATGTAAGCTCAACTTTTCCTTAGATTGTAAAAGACAGATTATATTATTAATTATTTATTAATCTCTGTATTATTTAGTTATTTATAGTCGAAACATTTAATTAATTAATACTACCTAAGTTGTTTTAATTACTTTACAAATTTTTTGGATATTTATACGTTTTGATACATTTTTATATGTTATATCGCACTCTTTTTAAACTGTATTAGTTTAAACAGGATTTTCAACTAAAAAATTATATTATTTATTCATCAGCTATTATATAAATTATCATCAGTTTATTATATAAATAAACTCTGAAAAAATTCATACGGGAAGCTTAAAATAGTATAAAGGTCCTGACGTTTCAATGATTTTTTTAAGCAAAAAAAATTTTTCTAATAATAATTGAATAAATATTAGTAATAATAATTAATTTTTGATCGGTAATTATTAGTCAAAAAAGATAAACTTTCATCCCGAACGTCCTACATAAATTATCGTTGACAGATTCGAAAAAATTTAGGTACTTTCTTTAAAACATGCCTAAGGACTTAACGTTCAGGATTTTTTCAAAAATTAATTCTTTTGTTTATAAATAAATATAAAAAATGATCATTTTCTGAGTCTGGCATCCTATTAACTTAAAATAGTAATAAACAAATGGGAAATTCCATGTCAAGTGGTCCGAACAAAATTTTAAATTGCACCAAATTTTAGGTACACACCGGAATTGTTTTTTAGAAAACAGAAAAAAATTTTTAGTTACTGGAATCTATTTCTTCAAAAGTTATTGTGACCTCAAAATGTGAATTTTTTCAAGTTTCTTGCAACACCAGCTGTGTTTACTGCTTTTTAACTCAAAATCTATTAACTTTTACTATATAGCATTATATGTAACATTAGTTGCAAATTATGGCTAGAATTCATCCTTCTGGTTTAGACTTTCTAATCTCAAGGTCAATGACTCATAAACTGTATGTCAATATTCAAATTAAATAAATTGTATCTTCGCCGCAATTGATTTTTTCATCCAAAAGTCTTAAAAAACTTGAAGCAATACCTTTCTAATGGTCTGTAGCTCATTTGCGGCCTTTAATTTTGTAAAAAGTTATGATAATTTAAAGAAACATCAAATTTTTTTTAAAATGCAAATGGGAATTACCATGCTAGTTATTGAAAATTCTAGTTAAAACTAGCAACGAATGTTACATGTAATACTATATAGTAAAAGTTAATAGATTTTAAGTTAAAAAGCAGTAAACACAGTTGTTATTGCAAAAAACTTGAAAAGATTCACAATTTAAGGTTACAATAACTTTTGAACAAATAGATTCCAGTAACTAAAAAATTTTTTGTGTATTCTAAAAAACATTTCCAGTGTGTACCTAAAATTTGGTGCATTTTAAAATTTTGATCGGACCACTTGACGTGAAATATCCCATAAATGTAAGTACGATTTTATGACATTTATAAATATTACGCTTTTGTATATATTCTTGCATTTGGCTATGTTATACTTGCACGTCTGAAATTTATATTATTTGAATAAGTAATATTGTTTATAGTAAACTACATTTACCAATTAAAAAAAATGTATTGCTAAGTTCATAAAAATAAAATATATACAAAAGTGTATAATAAGTAAATGTATAAAAATGTAAAAGGTGTTCAAATAAAGGTACAATATATTTTTATATATTTCTTTTTATTTATGATTTCAATAGGGTAAATCACGAAAAATTACTACTTATTGTTAATATACAGTAATCGTAAAAATATTTTATCTTATAGTCGTAAAGCATGATTCTCTTAAAGATCACAAGAAAAAGATGAATTCTCTTTAATCGGTGGATGAACATTTCTGTAAGTATTTTAGAAAAAATAAGATATATAAAGAGCAAGAATAAAGAGAATGACAAATACATCAGTAAATAAAAATAATTTGATATACACAATCAAAACATTTTATTATTTTATGTGTCATACACAGATTCATTTTTTCTCACGCATCAAAGAATAATATTGTTTATGCACTTATTTGTTTACGGAAATATTAAATCAGTACGCTTTTTTGACATGCTGAGGATAATTTTGAACAATTTTAAACGAACTGCTGACAAATGATCACAAGAAAAGTTTCATTTTATGTCTCGAGTGCATTGGCATGACTAATGCGATTATACGAAGACAATAAATTGGCATTTAGCAACCGAAAAAGAAAGTTCAAAATCGACTTGACAACCAAAGAACAAAACATTCGGTCAGACCCTGTCTAAACTTCATGATGTGCAAGTCGATGTTGAAGAGTCTGTTGGATGTAACGAAATGGTAGTTTGAAAATCTTGGCCAAATCGCGATGAAGGAAAAGTTGTTGACATTTTTTCAAGATCGTTGGTGTCAGTGGCAGCAGCAACTCTTGGTCATCGATGGTTCTGATGTCCATAACCTCTACAGTTTCTCTCGTTCACAGGGCAGTGCTGCAGCTGTTTCCATATGCCTAATATATTTTCAGTTTTTAATCTTCCAGATTTTTTATTTATACAAAAATAAGAAAGAAAGAAATTTCTTTACTCTTTGGATAAAATTTTTATCAAATTGTATAGACTATTTTTTACAGATTGTATACAGATTTTACACATATTGTATACAACCAATATTGTATACTATTTGTATAAAATAAATTGTATACATTTTGTATACAATCTGTATACTATTTTTTTACGTGGGGTATCAGTTTTAAACGAAAATATTACAAAAAATGTCTCTAAAAAAGAAGAACATTAGTGCAAAAAATCATTAAGAATGAAAAAATATCAAAAAGGTTAAGAAACTTCTACAATTTTATAATTTTTATTGATGAAAATAAATAAAATTAAACTTATGGGCATAAAAGTTTACTTACGACTAAGACTTATATTGAAATTGTCAAAATAAAAATTTATAAAAAAATATCAATACTTTTCAAAACTTAAAAAATTCGGAATAATTAAGATGCTAAAGGGGTATCAAAGCCAATTTTTATCCTCCCTACCTTAACGACTTCAAAAATAACATAAAATTAGTTATAGTTAAAAACGGACGGTAATTTGACTATAGTTTTTGAGAAATCCCAATAGTTACCAAAAATCTTGATATGCCTTCTTGAATTATCGCAAATATTGGTAAGGAATTTCTTGAAAACTAATCAATATTTTTGCTTCAAATGTTGTGCAGAGATAAATTATTAATAAAAGAAGAATACTAGCTAAGGAATTTTTGTAAAATTTGCTTGACCACCAGTGAACAAATGACTTCTTGTTTATCGGTTACTAAGAAATTTTGCTAAACGTCGATGCGTCAGTCTAACCCTCAACGTCGACTTGGAATGTCGTGATGCGACGACTTGAAGAAATTCACCTCGGACGTTGGAACTTTTTGCAAAACATATGTATGAATTTTTTTCAGGTATAAATAAGGTGATATTAAATAAATATTAATTCGTTTTTTTTACAAGAAACTTTAAATTATTAAAATGTCTAAAGAAATTTTATAACGTGTAGGTAAATGTAACCTACACTTGTGCCACACTTTTAACAACTTTCCCCATATTTCTCTCAACATAAGTTTAATTTATAATAACTTTGTATAATGTTTGGCGTAAGTTTATCCCATACTTTTCCAAACTTGTCCCACATTTAAATGTGTGAGCTGTCAAGTTTGGGAAAGTCTCATTGCCCAAGTTGCGCCAAACTTTATACAAACATAAACTTGGGCCAAGTTTGGCACAAATTTTCACATTTTTACGCGGGTGTGTAGTTTCTTTATTCAAAACAATGCTAGCAGACGTAAACAATTGAAGCTTAAGGGGATGTCGGAGCTATAGCCTCCATCAAAAGCCGCTCGATCTCTCGGTTTCAAATGGCGCTGTAGTCAGGTGTCGATTTCTACGATAAACGTACTTAAAACATAAATTATAAATTTTACAGCTACATAGAGCTGTTGAAAGATATTTTCCCCCCTAGCTATAACTAAAATTAAGGTAATTGTAATATTACTCTTGGCAGCAAATGTTTATTTTTTTAAAGAAATGTGAAATACGTTGCATGTAGCATTACGGCAGATATAGACTCAATGAATACCAGACGTATTTCACATTTCTTTAAAAAAATAAACATTTGCTGCCAAGAGTAGTATTACAATTACCTTTATTTTAGTCATAGCTAGGGGGGAAAGTATTTTTCAACAGCTCTATGTAGCTGTCAAATTTATAATTTATGTTTTAAGTACGCTTATCGTAGAAATCGACACCTGACTACAGCGCCATTCGAAACCGCGAGATCGAGCGGCTTTTGATGGAGGCTATAGCTCCGACATCCCCTTAAAATAATTATTGGGACACTCAATTTTTAAACCATCGAGCCTTCAAATTTTGTTTTTAGGTGTAATAATTAATTCGCACTTTTGATACCTTTTTCGACAAATCGAACGTAATCATACTAAACAAAGCCATTTACAAGTACGAAAACTTCAGTGGATCACTTTTTCTAATAAGCTCTTCATTTCTAATTCGTATACCAAAATAGTCAAGTGTTTATTATAAAGTAATCTGATTTGGTGAAAAATAGTCTAGTTATCACGTACGCGCAAAGCAGTCCTAGAAATTTTGTTAATTTGATAGTTTTGAAAATAAAATTTTAATAGCTTAACAAACACATTTCCTTTTTTTAACTTAAACCCAAGTTTGTCATCTTAATTTGTATTTATATTATCATCAACAAATAGAGTATTTATTTATAATTTCTCTTTAGTTAAAGACAATTAAACTAATATTGACTTATCAAAACTGTATTTCAATCGCCTATAAACTTCACATTAGTGTGCATAGTGACCTATAAAAAAACTTTCTTTGTATATGCAAACAAGAAAACCTTTATTAAAAATTTAATCGCTTGAAGCTATAATCCATAATAATTTGATGTCAATACACGAATTTATACACTTCGAAAAAGATGCACTAACATATATTTATTATCAATTATTTTCAAAACTAAAGTTTATTATCATGTTGAAATTTTGATTTTATCACTTGGTATTTTTTAATATCAGTTGAATAGAATTTATCGATCTTCCCAAGTCAGAGGTGAAGGTAAAAAAGAAATTTTAATACATTTTTCTTTTTCGTAACGTTTCGGTAGACAATGCTACCCTCTTCAGACTGTATAAAATTTATTAATTTCGATTAGTACATCTCAGAATATAATGTAAAGCGGGAACGTAAATTAAAAAAATTAAAAAATATACCTTCTAATATCAATATCGTACAATGTTTACAATATTATTTCGCGCAAGTCGATTTAAATTTTCGCTTCTTCTCCCTTATTTAAACACGAGGAAACGTCAAACAGATGTATACACGACGAAAATTTCTGATGTATATGAAACAATACCAGATTCGCGCTTTCTTATATAGGGATAATTAGTAAGTTTGTGTTTATATTTTTTCTATTGATGACGCATGATCAAGGTTGTGTACAGTACGTTTGATTTCAGATAAATTTAAAGGCTTTTCATTCTATATATAATTTGCGAATACTGTTTATTTAATTTAATTGAATCTTCTTGTTTGTTTATTGAATGTTTTTGTAAATTTATGTGTACCATTTCAGATGCAATTCTTTTTCCTTAATTCGGTTCTTTATCTAAAATCTTAAAATTTTGCCAAACAAAATCGTGTGGATTATTTTGTACGTGTTGAAAGATCATAGAATTTTTGTTAGTTTTATGTTCATTTATTCGGGTAATTATTTGTCTTTTTGTTTGTCCTACATACGAAGCATCACAATTGTTGCAATTTAATTTATATAATATGTTATTTTGAGTTTTTCTATCAGTTTTATCTTTTCCTTTAATTATAATGATATTACTTAATTTGTTTTCAATAATTGGAATTGTTTTTATTCCGTGTTTTTTAAATTCTGATGATACTTTTTCATAAAAACCATTTAAGTAAGGTAGTGTTATTGTTGTTTTATAGTTATTGTTTTCATTTCTATAGTGGTTAGTTGTCTGTTGATTTAATACTGCAAGTCGTTTTTTAACGTATCTATTTATACATTTTTTTGGATAGCTATTTTTTATTAAATACTCTTTTATTTAATTGATGTTTTGTTTGTGGTAATTTTTATCTGAAAGTTTAGTTGCTCTATCTACTAAGTTGTAAACCATCGCAATCTTTTTGAAAGTGGGTTTTGTATACCAGTCTGTTATAATTATATTGTCAGTATATATATCATTATATATGAATCAATATAATTTCATATATAATTTCATAGATATAATTTCACTTCATTCAATTTTCATATATAATTTCATTAGATATAATTTCACTAGGACCCAAATTTAGTTTACCATTTATGTTTGTAACGGGGTGGGTACTGGGGATATGTAAGGCCCACGGTTAGGCCTAATCTGTCCCAACTTACCAACCTTAAGTGTGCAGTCCCACGATGCGGCCGGGAATCCCTTTGATTCCCGTGCAATGCCGTTAACAACGTCAAACACCTCGTTTGACTTATATACCGTGTGTTGGTCCCTATGCCCAAAATTGCCAACTAGAATAAACACCGGAGAGGTCGGTATTCGTAGGACAGGACGGTAACCGGTAAAACACTATCAACAATCGATATTACTGTTAATCGTCGAGAAAGATTGTCTCGCCGAGTCAATTTATTAACTAAACAATTAAATATTAACAAATTAACTATAAATTAACTTTAACAATTTACGGGGAGTCGTACCGATGACTACCCCCGAGGTCAACGAAAACAGTTAGTTAAAATCTATTTAACTGTAGATTACGAGCAACCGATCCGGATATGATCGGCTGCTTAACCTGATGGCATACGTCACACCGTGTGACGTATGTATCTCCGACGTAGAGAGCTTTGACGTAGAAGCTTCCTACGTCACGCGCGCCTTCTCTCGTGAAGTGGCTCCCGCGAACCACCGACCTGTCTATCCGTGCGGGTACTGTCACGAGAGGGGGGAAAGGAGGAACGCTTCCTCACCTGGACCGTACCAGGTAAATCAGGACGCGAAATATTAAGTAGACACGCGGGTCTAAATGTGGTGCACAACTTACCGCTTGTCTATATATCGCGCCTCGGCAGGAAACGACTGAGCAAAGGAGAGATAGCTCGTCCTCGTGCTTATCTCTCTCTCTCACTCCAACGGTCGGGAAAGCGGCCGACTCTTGGCTTCCTTCTTTCTCACTGCCCGTGAGACGTGCTGCTCTGCACGCCGACGTGGAGGTTGGTGGGGAGGAACCCTCGCACCCACACACTAAATGCACCAGTCTTTTATGGGACCAGTGATGATACACACATTCAAGGTCTTCACATTGATCGTACACATTGTGTTCGATTACGAAATATATTTTTGCACAACGAATATTAAGTTTGCGCATAACATCTTTAACACACAAATGTTGTACACATAAAAACGTGAACACAATTAAAGTGTGCACATTGTGTCGATCTTTGCGTGTGTTCAATTTCATTGTGTACATTTATTTATTGTATCAGTGATGTAAGTGTACAGATTATATGTGTCCAGAATAATAAACTATAAATTGACGATTGTGCACACAATATATACACGTATTGTTGCCATCGTTTATACAAGCTTTTTATGGTGATATCGAGGGCCGGTAATTACAAGGATTTACGTTTTGTATCTCAAGGATTATAATTAAAAGAGGGGAACAAAATTTGAACACATTTGTAATTATTATTCAGAAGTTTCGTGAGAGCCTGAAGTTTTGATTTTTTAATAATATTTGACTTTAATTAATTTTATTTATTTTCATTAATCATTTTTGAAAATACTTTATATCGGTGACAACAATACCGACAAATTGATACGTATTTCAATCCAATAAAGTTGTTGATATTGCTAATAGAAAGTCTGCTAAATATTTTTGTATAGACTTGTAAAGAAATTGAAGAGCTTAAAGCTATTTTTATTCGATATATTTAGCTTCTAATCATTAAGTCCAATAAGATAAATTGCTATTTTGATGGCCCATCATTCTCTTCATTCGTAGTCGGATTAGAATTAAAAAAAAAATGTTAAGAAGCATTTTTATTATCAAAAATTGTGTGGGGCGATGCCAGGATATAGTGTATATAGTTTGCGGCAAAAAAAAGGTTATGAAACATAATTTAAATAATTGATGAATGTCAGAAATACAGGTTTTTTGCTTATATCTTGTAAACAATAATTAGTATCCAAAAAATGTAGAGTATGTAAGTGAGAGTATTTGTAGCTATTAAATAGATCTACAAAGTTAGCTTAATTACATTGCAAAATGTTAATTAGTTTTTTTGTAAAAAAATAAAAACTGCCGATTTTCACTTTTTTTCAATTGTTTATAACTTAATTATTTTTGCGAATAATTCAATGAAATATAGTTCAATTGGAAGACGCTAACGAGTTTAAAAAGTGGTATAATTTTGAGCAATAAAGATTCATAAATTTTTGCAATAAACAATTTATTATCTAAAACGATGTCTTCGAAAATGCTAATTTCTACAATTTCCAGACATGACAGAGAATGCCACGATAGCTTAAATTCCTCGTAGAAAGTGGCACTATAATGTGCAAAAAACAGAACGTCGATTTTTTTTAAAGCAAATTACCAAAAAACGTACGACTCTTTATGAAAATTAGTTGTTAATTATTTACAACTCGGATTAACCCTTAAAAATCGACAAATCAACCTCTAATCACAATGGAGAGTATATATATATATTCAAGAGTAAATATTAATTTTTGTTATGAAATTTTTTTTTGTCAAAATAAAAAAATGATAACTTTATTATGTGGACCTTTTAACGTATTTAATCGGCAGTTGGTTGTTGTAAGATGTTTTCCAACAGAGATATTTTCTTTTTTTTAAATCATTATGTCTTTATTTATTAACATTAAGGGCGTCATATAATGCAGTGGCGGGCCTTCAAAATTCGTCTCATGTGCCGTATACTATTTTTCTTTATGCCCGGTCGAAAGTACGTTTGTAGATTGCAACAAATAATAAGTGCAGAAAAATTGCACTAAGCTTATCGCACCTACTCCGACTTTTGAAATTTCCTAATTTCGATTTAAACGATGATTCAAATTAGCTCGAGTGGTTGGTTTCGATGCCCGCGACATTTGCGGCACGAGCGAAGTGAGGACATTGTTCTTGCATTTTCAATTACATTTAATTAATTGAACTTTAAAATAATGATAAAAACCATCTCAATGATAAATCTCAGTTGGTAATTTGTTCGTATGGTAAATTTTTACTTTGACGGACCGTATAGACGATTTTTATAAATTATCATTAGTGCATTTTGAGTGCTTAAACTCTTATTTGTACATACTTATTTCTTATGTTCAGATTCATTTGATTAGGATAAGTTAATTTTATTCAATAATATTTTATTCATTCCGAAAATTGAGGGTTATGACATTTGAATGAGATGTCAAGTGCATGAAAAGTGCGTGTAGTTGCTTAGTAACCAGCTAATAACGCGCGTAGCGAAAGAAACATCAGTGGCTAAATGTCATTCTTTCGCCATCGAAAACAAGCGAATTACGTACTTTCGATTAGGGCATCAAGAAAATATTATTTATTAACTGTTACTGTACTGGCGTTCGTAGTTTTCGGTCTTTTAAAAAGTGCGCCTAAGGCAACCTTAGCATGTATATGCAAGATGAGCTTATAAATATTTACATTCTTATGCGCTTTCGATCGAATTTTAATTTTCGCACAATTTCGAAACAAGTCGACTACCTAATCATCAAAATGTATCTCTTCATTCGAATAAATATAATAAATAATAGAATGTAAGCGAGAGAAACATATTGCAAAATCATATGCCAATAAATTTTAATATTAGTATAGATTCACGATTATTTTTAGAGATTTATTAAGACTGCAGGCGATTACTATGAATTACTACAGATTACAAAAGATCACTGAACATTTCGACGTATTTTGATGATTTTCATGATTCTCTCTCAAAATATAGACTCCCAAGTATAGTTTATATATGATTAAGAGGACGTCGGAGCTAGCTGCCGTATCGACAGGAATTCACATAAAATTATCCGATTTTACAGGTTCAAACTATTCTCCGTTTTTACTGAACGGATTTACACCAAATTTGGACAAATTGTTCAGAATATCATACCGAATGGGGCTGCAGTGCCAAAAATGTCGAAAATTACAAAAAAATTTTCTTATTTTTTAATACAATTTTTTACCGCGACATTATTCATGGCGCGGTGAGCGCCATGTGTGTCATATACAAACACCAAGGAATTATAAAATATATAACGAATATTATTGATATAACATATTCGTGTGAGAAAATCTTCAGGCTCACGACGTACAATAAGAAAATTGCCCGGACACGTGTACAAGCTGTACTCGAAAGAACAAAATAGATGCGCAAAGCATACCCACGACGCTGCGCGGCAGTCCCAATAGAGACAAACAACTTCCCCCTTCTACTGAGTTGATTACCGCGCAGCGTTGTAGATATGCTTTGCGCATCTATTTCGTTCTTTCTGGTGCCGCTCGTCGTTTAGTGCGACTCCCGTCTGAATAATTTCGTACCGTCGGTGAATTTGATTATATTTTAAAAATTTTTGGTACTGCAGCCCCATTCTGTATGATATTCTGAATAATCTGTCCAAATTTGGTGGAAATCCGTTCAGTAATAACGGAGAATAGTTTGAACCTGTAAAATAGTTATATCGGATAACTTAATGCGAATCCCCGTCGGTACGGCAGCTAGCTCCGACGTCCTCTTAAGGGTGTTCCAAATTCAGAGTCGAAAATTCGATGTTTTGGTACAAAATTGCTTCATACTAAAAAAGTATGCACTATTATAAAAAAACAAAAGATATTTTCCCTAGATATAAGTATAGACTATCTCTATGCAAAATTTTAGGTAAAAAAATGAAGAAATAAAAAAATGGCATTCGAATGAAATATCTGTTTAATTTTATAACATCGAGACTGCATACTTATAGTGGGGACATCATACACTGGACGCTTATCGGAGGAATGATGAACGTGGGACACCAGACAAATATTAAGATATTAAACAGCCTACCATAACTTCCCTGTTTACAAGATTCATATGGAATCCATATGGAATCGATATGGAATTTATATGGAATCCATAGTGATTTCTATATTGATATCAGTCTAAATTTGCCATGTAAATTTCCATGTGGATTTCCATATGGATTTCACATTTACAAATATATATTAATATTAACAATTTAATGTTAGTTAATTTTCTAAACAATGCAGCAATAAATAAATAAATGTAAGTAAAAAAACGAAAGCGTCGGGAATCGAACCTGGACCTTTAGTTCCGAAGGCCTGCTCTTTACCACCTGAGACATTTCGCTATTTAATTGTTAGAAGCTGGATTCGGGTTATAAGGAATACTTGGATCAGACGACAGAAAATTGTCTAAATCCCAATCGAATTTTCGCAATGTTTGAAATGAATATTTTTTTAATAAAAATGATCATATTTTTATTAACTATGTAATAAAAAACTATGTTTTATTCCATGTAGAATTCTATATAGATGTCCATAAAAAAATCCATATGGATATCCACGTCCCGATTATAAAACTCTAGTAGAAAGAAGTTGTGTTGGCAATAGCATTTATCTACTAGGGAATCGTTTCAGCTTTTCTGTTTTTCGATAAATCCTTAGAAATTAGAAAAAAATTGTTTTGCATTTATTTCGGTAACGAGCGATTGCAATAGTATATTACGTACCTAGGACGGTAAAGAAGCGAACCGTCTATAGCGAGCGAAAATTGTCATCATAACTGTCGGCGAGGTTGTCAAAAGCGCGTGTAACTACCACTTTTCTGTTTGAGGTTAGGACGGAAAAATGGTACTTTCGGCCCACATGTGCTAAAAAATTGTTTAAACACTAAAATAGAAATGACTATTCAAGTATTAAATCTATGCGAATACTTACAGCAGATTCTGAACCAGAATACAATCCAGGAAACTTTCGTAATTGAAGAAAACGCAAATAAATATATAAAAAACGTCTTTTATAAATACAATTTTATTATTTTACTCATTGTTTTGCATAGTGAGCAAATCAGTTCGTCATTTAAGTAATTCTTATTGTTTCTTGTAGACCAACCTATAACGCAAGGCTCGCACACTCCGTGTCCACACGGGACGTATACGTGCGATGGCGCATTCATCTTGCACACATGGCATTCCTTGGCTGAAAATAAATGTCAAACAGTACTCAATATTAATACATTTCCTTCTTATATAAGTATTTAAAAATGACAAATAATGTCTCAAAATATATTGCAAAAAAAAGTATTTAAGCTTTACTTCGCAGTGTAGCAAATACTATTTTAGATTCGTAAAAAGATTCAATAAAATAATCATTAAGTCACATTAATACGTGACATGGGTATTTTAATTCGTTTTTTTAAGTATGCATACTCATTTCAGTTTACGAATATTAACAGATCGATTAACTAAAGATTTTGTTTGTTAATTAATACTTAAAATGTGATTTTATAATATTACAAAATTAATCTATCGAATGTATAGAATAAATCTCATTGTAAAATTTTATGGCAACAAATTTTGTAATAACATTTTAATATTGAAATACATATTTCACAATTGCACTTTCTATGTTTCCTACAATAACTAGTAGTAAAATGCAAATGTTGAACAATAGCGCAATAAATATCATATATTTAAAATATTAAATCTACTATGTCTCCTACAATGACTAAATCATCCACTAGCTTCAAAATGAATATCACTTCGACAGCCAGTGAGCCAAAGGCGAGGTCCATAGTAGAATGCAGTTATAAGTATTACATAATTTAATAAAAGTTAAAGTACTGATTGTATCTCTATCATGTCTCCTACAATGACTAAAAGTCATTCGCAAGCTTCAAAGTGTTGCCACTTCGGCAGCCAACGAGCCAAAGGCGAGGTCCAATGGTAGAGTTCAATCATAACCAAAATTGCTTGTAAGTTGAACTCTCAATATTTCCTACAGTGACTAATAGTCATTCGCAAGCTTCAAAGTATTACTACTTCGACAGCTAGCGAGTCAAAAGCGAGGTCTAGAGGAAGAATTCAACAAAAAGCATATTTTGCAAATGTAGCATGAGACTATCTTTACAATTTAGGTTTCATATGTACATTAAAAATCTTTTAACTAAATTTTTTAAATTTGTTGCCATCTTCCAATTATGTGCAAATAGCTTATATTAATTATATTATTAATTCTACTATTAATGAAGAAGTACTTAATTACAATTAATAAAGCATTAATTAATCAGATACAATTTTTATGTACATGTTGAAAGCTACCTATAGTAAAGAAGACTTTATCCCTAGAAGCATAAAATGAAGTAAGAACTGCATACACCACCTAAAACATGATCAGACTCACGAAGACATTTTAATACGATGCTTCTTACTAAACACAACGAAATGGATTGAAGAAGTTAACAATGTACAGTTAATAATGCGAAGTAGAAGATCCTAAATCAAGCGATGATGCCTAACGAATCTACCTAACTGTACATAATAAATCGAATCTAGAAGTTGATAATGCGATCATTAAGGACAAATTATGCGATAACTTTAAGGCATGTACATTTGAATCATATCTTATATTAGTTCAACGATCTGACAACAATCTTTAAATAATTGGTATCACATTTTTAGAGATACGCAGAATGATTTAAATGCAATATTTGAATTTTGGCATGACCTTGATTTCCATGTATTTTATTGGCGTATATTCAAATATTACTATTAAAATAGTATTTACAGACACTTACATAACTTATATAATATAGGGTTTTTAAATTCACCATGCGGAAAGATCGATTTTCAGCACCTACTTTTGGAAGCGGGTGCGGAAAACCGCACTTTCGGAATGTTGTTAACTTAATCCGTGTTCCGAAAATAAAGTACACTTACCTCTAAAGAAAAACATAAATGATTTCGCACATTCTCCTCAATTACGTACAGTGATTAAACTTAAGTCCTGTATCTTAAGATATTTAAATAAAATATATTAAGAGAAATGGACATAGGCTACAACAATTTACAGAGCTGTGCGCTCAGAATATTGCAAAGATTTTGATTAAAATGCAATTCATGTAATAATAATTAATTAATTAATTGTTTTAATCTATATTGTTATTTACCTGCTTCTTTCGCTTGTTTGTTTCGCTTCCGTCGTTGAGAACGCGAAGTACTGACAAGAGTGTTTGTCTGCTCCAAACGTTTTAGTTTTCTTCTTTGTCGACGCTTCTTATTCCGTTTTACTTGTCTAGATACTTTGGATAAAAGTCAAATGTCAGAGGAAAATCATTCTTTCATTAAACTGTAAAACTATCATAACTAAAATATGGTTACATTTTCGAGAGCGGTTATTAGAAATTAACTGGCTGCTGATTTCCACGGGACCTTTAAATTATAAATTTTACATTTATTAATACTCATTATATTTGATCATAATATTACAAGATAATCCATAAATTTGAAATACCATTCTCTGTTTCGTTGTTTTCAACGCGGTCACTTTCACTACTATCCAATACTAGCATAAGGTCAGATTCTACTAAGCAAACAGTAAAATTATTTTTTGAACAGAAGTGAAGACAAGAAAATATTATCATAGATCACCATTAGCTTCATTTCGTTGAGATCCAATATCATTTGCCGAATCAGGAGACGCAGAGCGACTTCTCGGTGGCTCTATTACGTTTTCATCCGTGTTACTGCTAACTGAAATCGTCAGTGATTACATCATTAGTAGATCAGTAAAATTATTTTTTGAACAAAAGAGAAGACAAGAAAATATTATCATAGATCACCATTAGCCTCATTTCGTTGATATCCAATATCATTTACCGAATCAGGAGACGTAGAGCGACTTCTCGGTGGCTCTATTACGTTTTCATCCGTGTTACTGCTAACTGAAATCGTCAGAGTGATTACATCATTAGTAGATTAGTAAAATTATTTTTTGAATAAAAGAGAAGACAAGAAAATATTATCGCATAGATCACCATTAGCCTCATTTTGTTGAGGTTCAATATTATTTGATAAGTCCGAAAACGGTGAAGAACGACCTCTCGGTTGCTCTATTAGATGTTCAATTGTGTCACTGCTTACTGAAAACATCAAAGTTGCAATATCACTACTAGGTAAGTAAGTAACGGTTTAAATTATTACACCTACGTTTGATTTAATACTTACAGTCATTGAATAAATCTCTGAGTTCATCTGAAAGACGCCGTCTAACTAATCTATTTGGTTCAGTCTCATTCTGAGCCAAAATTTCAGGCATAGGTACGGAATTCTCTTCGACTTGGGGTATTTGAGCCGCCATTAATATTGGAGGTGAGGCAATTCTTTGTGGTTCGTCTCTTTCATTTTGATTAATATTTTGTCGACGTCCTCGACCTTGCCCTGCTCCTCGTCCACGACCTCCACGGCCTCGTCCGCGACCCCTTCCACGACTTCGTCCACCTCTAACTGTTCTGGAACCTTGTTCTGTTGCTTCTAGAATGGTGTATATTAATTATTATGCATAAATAATATTAAAGATTTTATTAATGTAAATAAAATTTACCTATTTGCCGCTGATCATTTGCTGCACATAAACCACAACACAAAATTAATTAAAAAAAATTTTATAAAAATTGCTAAATGAGATTTTTTACTTACAATCATCAGTGATTTCATTTTCAAATGTTCCACCTATAAACAATGCAGAAAGTGAAAAATGTTTTATAAATAATTTTTACACAATTTTTTTGAAACACGCAGAAGAAAGGCTTGAAATGCCGCACTTCGGGTGCCAAAATATTATACTATGCTACTAGTGGGTGAAACAGATAACTTACTGAACACGCGATTTTCCGCACCTTTTTCAACTTCTAAATCTACTATTCCAACATTGATCTAAAGTTGATTCTTATACGGGTGTAAGGATCATGGCAAAGTTAGCTGCAGAAAAAGGTGTGGAAAACGCGAAAACTCTAGGGAAATTACCATTTATTACTTGTTCATTAGAACATTATCTACTGTGAGTCTCCATCGACCAAATAAGTGATATTCGCACAAGTGTAAAATATAGTGCTTCTAACGCGATCGCGAGGTGCATATCGTACTAGTAGCTTGGCATACCTTTTTTAACTTTACTTAATTGTTACCTCCTTCATCTGCTGTAAATTGGGCGATGCCCAAAGCATGTAATGTCTCTACGTGGGTACTCATATCATTTTCTGACCCCACTTCATAATCATCAGGATATTCAACTGTGAATAAATTTCTAATCTAAATATCTGTGTAAAAATACGAGTAAAATATGCAGTCAACCAATATTCAATATATATATATATGTACTTGTAGGTAGTAAGTTGGAGCGACGTTGTCTGACAATCATGTCCAAATAATCTTTCAAGGGTAAGCTGAAAAATAAGTTTAATTTAATTAAACTCAATTCATTAAAAGAATTAGAAAATAAATAATTAAGTTAGTTCATTAACTGTCTTTCGTCAAGTCAAAAGTTAAATTTGTCATCGCAGTAGGGTTGTGGGTCTTACAAAATATTGACTTTCACTTAGTCTCTAGCGGATCACAACTTAGAAAGATTAAATAGTCGTGTAACATGTCTCGGTATTGCAAATCTGCGAAGGATGTATTAAGTAGATCACCATTATTGAGGAGAGCAAGTTGGTGATAGTTGTTTGATACGTCTTACATTTTTCAAGATCCCCAACCCAGTGTGATAACAAATTTGACTTTTAAGGCGGTTTGCTTTTATAGGCATTACCAATTTAATGAAAAAAATTTCTTGAAATTAAGTTAGTGATTTCCTTAACGACAGAATTGGTACCGACCCATGTTAGCGCGGCTATTTAATCTTTCCGTGTTCGATTTAGCTAGCGTGAAAGTTAAAATCGAGGATCCACCTAGCGGTAGCTAATCGAACCACCAAGGAAACGACTTTATTTTCACCCGTAGTCTTAGGAATTGATACAAATTTAGCGTTCGAAAAGATTTTAGTTAATCATTATACCGGGCATTACGATCGAATTTTCTTTAGATTCAGTAAAGTGATTTACCCATATAGATATACGGGCTTACGGCCTTTTTATATTGCCCACTTGGTTTTGTGGGTTTATTCAACATTAGAAAATTGTATAAGACGTTTCGACCTGATCACCAACCTGGTCTTCTCAGTAAGGAACTAGTGATCTTCCTTATTTTATTTAATCCTTCCGTGTTCGACTTCGCTCCCTAGCGGAAAAAAAAATTTCTAAACTTTGCCTAACTTTTCTTATAGTTCCTCAATATTTCCTAATATTAAAAATATATATTCAATTACTTCTATAAATTTGTTTAAAGTAGCCAAATACTAGTTAGTATATTGTTTTAGTCTAAAATGCATTGATTGATTTGTTCTCAATGAACATTTTATAAAATACGAAATGGCTGCCTTCAGTATAGGAGGTTTGGAGCTGCTCCAAAAAATTGTTAAGGCCCAAGTACAGTTGAAAATCTGAACAGGCACAGGTTTCTACATCGCTTGGATGAGTCTGAAGTTTGCAACGTTATATCCGAACGATATCAGAAAAAAAATGTTTATCCATTCATGCCCGAATTCGGTACACAGCTTCCTAATGACCAAAAAGGATAAATAAGTTCTGCACCCAAGGGATGTAAAGTTCAATCCAATATTGAAGATGAAATACAAAATGTATTTTCTATCTCGGACAAATATAAGAGTCTCAGCCTAAATCTTTTATAAGCTGGTGTATAAATTATCGGATGGTGTCTGGATAGGGTCCTGTTGCATGGTTGGGCGGAACTCCGAGGAGGCAATGGGAATTGAAGATCTAGTCAAATGGGAAAGGACATTCCGTAGAGCTTCGTGTATCCTTCGTCAATGAGTTCAGGCGTCTAAAATTACAATCAGTGAACAATATTGAGAAATTGACGGCTCTATTATACCATATGCTCTATGAGCTACCATATGCTCATACTGTGAGCATTTTACGTACCTGTTCTTTGATTGATATCTTTTTTTACGGCGAATATCGATATGGTCGAGTTTTAAACGGGGTCGAGTCTGTTAGCTCGATTATATGTTCTATAAATTTGGTTTACCGCAGTGGTCGATTTGGGAAAAACACATTCGTATAATCCGAAATCAAGTTTAAAAAACTTTGTGCGTGCTCGTTTGGTAAATCATGCTGTATGCTTGCAGAAAAAATCTGACGGAGGTCGCGTACTATTCATTGGCATCGAACTGTCTCTGCTGAGATAAACGCGATATCGCGCCGTTTCTCCAAAATACAAGCAATCGAGGTTGTGATCGTGTATGGCTTTCTCTGCTTTTAAGGGGAGGCTAAAGCAAAAGTTTCACAAATTCGCCGCTACTGATAAGAGCGCTGCAGTCAGGTGGTAGAGACCCGTTTTGTTAAATAAAAATTAAAATGCAAAATTACAAGCCTCAGAATGACTAAATCCTTTTCATAGCGGCCTAGTTATTATTATAAGGAACGTTTTTATCATTTCCCAAGTCCCAATAAATTCGTACATTTTATCGTGGCAAATTTTTGCACTTACTTGCAGGTATCAAATTAGTACCGTAAATAAAGTAATCCGATAATGTGATTTAGAGACGATTCACTTATTATAGTTGCAAGTTGTGACGGGGATTCAGTAGTTTGAGGAGAGCAGCAGAAGACACACGTTTCAAATGCCATCGTGATTGAACTTTTTGTTCACAAACAGACCAAGAGATGGCGCAAATAGCATGTTTATCTGCTATTTATGTAAAGGTTGACGCACCAAAGTTCTGCTCGGTAATTTAAATAATAAATTATTTGATGCAATTGACAAAATAAAGTTTTTTTTACTTTTCTTTTTTTTCTGAATTTATGCGTTGATTTCGATTTGCGAGTCTACGGACGGTGATCGCGGACGACGCACAATTTTAATCCCCGCCCGTAGACTAATCCCCGTACGGAAGGGCCTAACGTTCCAGCGCGCCACGAAAGCTTTCCGGCATCGGTAGCGTGACGTGGTAGCTGCGGTTGACTTGGCTTCTGATTCGGCTGCTGAATAAAGGGTAATTAATATTTTATTCTGTATGTCGAAGCTCCGGCTGATTTGCATCTGGGTTGTTAGTGGCATATTACGAGCTATACGACGGCGGTCGAGAGTTTAGGCGTTTGGCGTTCGGGGCTACTCAGACGTTATTTTGATTAAATTAGAGCGCTAGCGAAATTCGCAAGTCGCTTCCTCAAATAAGTGTCAAGTCAAATTTGTATGGGAACCGTGGTCGTGAAGGGAAAATACTTTGAAGTCGGCGATCCAACTCCATTCTCGTTTCAGATCTGAATAACTTTTTAGAGAGGTTGTCGTTTGTAAAAAAAATAGACGCGTCGTCACGTGACGAGGGAAAGAGTCGAAAAATAAACAACAAAGTATGTAAGGTTTAATGCTACTAAATTCATAAAGTTCCTCCGTCCTCGCAGGGCCGAGGAAAATTTACGAACAAGCAAACATACTCTTGCTCGCAGGCATCAAACGCGTATACATAAACCCTCGTCGAGCTCGCGTGCGGCCTTGACAACATTAGGCCGGCTCGACTTACAATATATAGTACTTTTTTTCTTTCTTTTTTCATTTAACAAGTGAGTTCGAAATATTATTTAATTTTGTGCGACACAAATACCCGTTGCAAATAGAGAGGAGCTAATAGACATTATTCTCTGTAGCAGGACTTTAGGTGACTCCATTAGAAATTGGAGAGTGTCCGAGGAACCCTCCATATCAGACCATTTTCAAGTAAAATACCAGCTGAAGGTGAGTGAGGATGGGGAGCAAGAACAAAGATGGATTCGCAACTCATTATCTAGAAGTCATTATCTAGACGGGTTTAATGAACTTTTTTCTTGCATTCCACTTTTTTCGTTTTTTTTCGAATTTCATTGTATAACAAATTATTAGCTTTAATATCTAATTTATTTAATTCTAACCAGGCAGTTAATGTTGTATTCACATTTTTATTTATCATTTCTTTTTCACATCCTTCTTTAAAATAAACTAGTTGTTCATTCTCTAGATGAACTGCTAATCTATAGATAGCGTGAGATTGTTCATGTAGTTTGTATTCATTTATTCTGTACATTGCTTCGGGAGGACAGATATATCTCGTTGATAAATATTGTTTAATTTCATCATAAACAAATATATTTTTATATGTTTCGAAAATAGACAATTCATTTTTATCTAAACTATTCATTATATTTTCATTTTTTTCGGAATTTGAAAAACAAACAAGTGATGTATCAGGGCCTTTATAAAAATATTTAAACAGATATTTTATAGATTTTATTGTACTACATATTTCTACATTAATGTGGCATTGAAGTACTATTAATAGATATGGATTGTAGGGTACTACATAACGATTATCTGCTATTTTTTTTTATGAATATGTTATGGCAATATTATTACTTCTGCGTTTATATATTGGATAGCCGTCGACATTATGAAATTGAGTTTCCGTACAAAATGGTTTAGGAAAATTTTTTGTACACTTTGTTTTGTCAGCATTCATACAAGGTGAATTTTTATTTTGATTTCCACGAGGGCCATGAATCATATGCTGTTTAACCAATTCATACAATTTAGGATGTGTTTTCATATTTGGAATTTCAGCACTAATCAAACTATCAATATTTTCTGTATTATAAAATTTATCTTTTTCATCTAAATATAAGAGCATATGAATATGAGGTAAACCACGTTTTTGGAATTCTATAACATAAATGTAAGCAATAATTTTTCCAAATACATGTTGTTTTAATAAATTTTCTTTTAAAACTTTGACTTTTTCATTAAACACTCGAACAACTATATCTGGTCTATCTATAGGTTTTTGATTTATTTCAATGTTTTCAATTAATTCAGTCCAGTTTGGGTTACAAGTCATGGTTAGAAAAATATCAGGTTTACCAAATGTTTGACATATACTCATAGAATCTAAATAATTTTGTTGAATAGCTCGAGGACTACCAACAAATGATGAAGGAAGTATAACCATTTTACCAATTATATTATTTGATGTTGAAGCTTGATTATGTATATAATTCATTAAACCTGTATATAATTCTGTTCGTAATGTTGATTGTTCTTGTCTTATGTAATATAATCTACAACTTTCTATTTTTGTTAATGCATCAACAATAAATTGTTGAGTTATTTTACCTGCATTTAAGCAAGGATTAAATGTATCACGAATACTTAATTTGTAAGAGTAATATTGTAACGTTGAAATATTGTTATTTTTATTGAATCCAGAATTGCTTTTTAAATTTGGATTCCAACCAAATTCTCCAAATGGAAATAATAATGGGTATGTCATTGGATCCACGTGTTGACTTATGACTGGAATTCGAATTGGTTTAGAGCTCCTAGAATATATACAAAAATCTCTATCAATTGGAGGATGGCCATCGTCACCAACATAAACTATTGCTACTTCATTACATGCCGCAGCTCCAATTCTTTCTTTTTCTTTACCATTATCTCTAATTAAATACATTTTAATGTCTTGAGATGTTTTGTTTAATTTTCTTTCACTTTTCTCTACTTCATACATCATTTTATAAGCTGCTGCATATGGGTTAATATCGCGAATTAGTTTATCTAATTCATTGAGTAGTAATATAGAACAATTGCTGCTATTTTTATTTTCTAATCGCATGTTGTTTGCCATTTCATTGTCTATAACATATAGTTGACCATATTTATACGAATTATTTTCTTCAGGGTGTAAGGTATAAGTATTGTGGTAAACTTGTCCACAAATACGAAAAACTTGTGGTCCTTGAGATTTTAATTTTACCATTTGAGCTCCAAAGCTAGCAAAAGCTAATAAATTATTATATGTTCTGATATTATCCATGAAATGTTTAGATTCGATTGCGTTACCTGTCATAAGTTGTTTCAAACGTTCTGGAAAATTATTTTCGTTTTTAATGATAACTTTACCTTTCTGACAACAATTACTAAAAGTTTTGTCAGATTTAAATTCTCCAATAAAATGTTTTGCTCCACAATGTTGGCATATATGATTTAGTTTTCCTATGTAATTAACATTTTTACATATTTCTACTTCATTAAAAACTGTATTTGCTATTAAACCAATTTTTGTTATTATGTAGTTATTATTTTTATTTGTTCGAAACAATTTGTTTCTCTCTGATTCTTTTAATTTTTTATCTTTATTAAATTTTTTACGTTCCTTTTTTTTCTATTAGCTTCTATTAATTTTTTTTCTTCGTTTAATATTTTATATCGTTTTCTTTTATCATTTAATTGTAATAACTTTTGTTCTTTTGTTAATGTTTTTCTTTTATTTCTTTTTCGTTCAATTTCACATATTTTCTTTTCTGTACTTAGATTTTTTCTATATTCTTTTTTCCTTTTAGCTTCATTAGATTTTTGTTCCGCAGTTACATTTTTTTATATTCTTTTTTTCTTTTAGCTTCATTAGATTTTTGTTCCGCAGTTAAATTTATTCTATATTCCTTTTTCCTTTTAGCTTCATCAGATTTTTGTTCTGCAGTTATAGTTTTTCTATATTCTTTTTTTTTTTAGATTTATTAGATTTTTGTTCGGCAGTTATAGTTTTTCTATATTCCTTTTTCCTTTTAGCTTCGTTAGATTTTTGTTCCGCAGTTACATTTTTTCTATATTCTTTTTTCCTTTTAGCTTCATTAGATTTTTGTTCCGCAGTTACATTTTTTCTATATTCTTTTTTTCTTTTAGCTTCATTAGATTTTTGTTCCGCAGTTAAATTTTTTCTATATTCCTTTTTCCTTTTAGCTTCGTCAGATTTTTGTTCTGCACTTAAATTTTGTCTATTTACTCGTTTTCTTTTAAGTTCAATTAATTTTTGTTGTTCTGACACATTTTGTTTGTTTAGTCGTATTCTTTTAATTTTATTTACTTTTTGTTCTGGAGAAAAGTCATTACTAGATTCGATTTTTCTTTTAACCCCATGTTCGATAAATTTTGAGCGCATTTTTGTTTCTTTTAATTTCGTCTAATTTATGCTGTTTTGAACACCTGTTCGAATTTGCATATAAGTTCATTATTTTGTTATTTGCTATTTTCGTGGTATTTTCAAAAATACCACATTTACTATTAAATAAATCTGACATTTCCATTATATTTTTTGTATATTCATTATTACATTGTAATTTAGTATCAGATAAATCTATGATTTCTTTTCCACTATTTATATTTTGATTATTTTGTAATTCTGGTTCAGGTATTTGTAAATAATTACGCATATTAATAATTCTTCTTTTTGGTTGTCAGAATGTTTCATTTTATTAAAAAATTGCATTCTACAATTTATTATCGGAATTGTATTAAGAAGAAAATTTGATCTATTGGTTATTAATGGGAACATAGGTAGTTCGTTTTGTTGAAACATAAATTAAATGATCTCGCATATTAGGTTCATCAAAAGTTAAATTACATGGACACGTTCCGAAAGTAATTGCTACTGCAAACGCAATTGAAAACACGCCACAATTAAATGGCTTCATTTGTGTTTGGACAGATTCATAAACAACATTTATATCTTCATAATTCAAAAATAATCTACTTAAATATATTTTATGTTGATCATTTAATTTTTTATTTAAACTATCAAAAACTCTTAATTTATGAGTATCATCCCGTGTAAAAAAAAAAGTATGGGAAACGTCTGGGAAAAGTCTGGCTTATAAAGTCTTGGCAAAGTCTAGCTGGTGAGACTATCCCATACTTTTTGCCAGACTTAATATATTTTAAATCAACCAGACTTTCTCCCGAACATTTTGCCAGACTTTATAATTATTTTGAAAGTCTGGGATAAATAAGCCATACTTTCTCCCATACATTTTACTAGACTTTATAATTATTTTTAAAAGTCTGGGATAAATAAGCCATACTTTCTCCCATACATTTTACTAGACTTTATAATTATTTTTAAAAGTCTGGGAGAATTTAACCAGACTTTCTCCCACACATTTTACTAGACTTTATAATCATTTTTAAAAGTCTGGGATAATGCAACCAGACTTTCCCCAGACTTCCCCCTCGTCGGATCTTCGTCGCATTGCATCTATCAAACATAAAATTTATATTATTTTTAATTAAGAAAAACAATAAATCCTCGACATGTTTTGAGCTGTCGAACTCTCAAAACCACCAGATACTTATTTATCACATATAAAAAAGTTTCCAATGTGTTTCGTGTATCTCGCGACAACAAACTGATGAAATGGTTAGGTTATAAAACGATATGAAAACCAACTTCAATTTGATGATTGTGTTTTTATAATTGTAACCTAACCATTTCATCAGTTTGATGTCGCGAAATACACGAAACACATTGGAAACTTTTTTTATATGTGATAAATAAGTATCTGGTGGTTTTGAGAGTTCGACAGCTCAAAACATGTCGAGGATTTATTGTTTTTCTTAATTAAAAATAATATAAATTTTATGTTTGATAGATGCAATGCGACGAAGATCCGACGAGGGGGAAGTCTGGGGAAAGTCTGGTTGCATTATCCCAGACTTTTAAAAATGATTATAAAGTCTAGTAAAATGTGTGGGAGAAAGTCTGGTTAAATTCTCCCAGACTTTTAAAAATAATTATAAAGTCTAGTAAAATGTGTGGGAGAAAGTATGGCTTATTTATCCCAGACTTTCAAAATAATTATAAAGTCTGGCAAAATGTGCGGGAGAAAGTCTGGTTGTTTAAAATATATTAAGTCTGGCAAAAAGTATGGGATAGTCTCACCAGCTAGACTTTGCCAAGACTTTATAAGCCAGACTTTTCCCAGACGTTCCCCAGACTTTTTTTTTTTACACGGGATACCATACACAAATCCAATGACCACCATCACATGGTCCACTAAATAAAATTTGAACAAATTCCATATTATGTGAATTTGGAGTTATGTGTTGAAGAGCATTTAAGAAAATAGTAGGTTGCATATTAAGATACGGTGCCATATTCATAAATCGTGATATATGTAAATCATTAAGCATGCTATCGTTCTCGGAGCCATTACGTTTTAAAATTTCAAAAAATTGTATGTTATTCATATTTTAAGTATAATGTTAGATTTAATATGATTACAATAAATAGAGTATATACCTTGAAGTATCGATTACTATGATATTTAACTTTCGTGTTATGTTTCGATGTTACTTTTTTTTCACTATTTCTTTATGAATTTTACGATGAATTTATATTCTTACTTTAATATATTCATATTTATAAGTTTGGATTTAAATTTTTAAGACTTCATAAAAATATACTTCCTATATATATATATGTACTGCTTATGTTGAAGGTATAACAATGACTGTGACATTTAGAATTCTTCAAATCTAGATAGTCATTATTTACACGCCCTTTACCTCATTTGACAATTCCATTCAATCTATCTATATTAAGTACAAATCTGATAGAATTTGTAAATATGCAAAAATATAAAATATAAATTATAAGGTCATAATAAAATTAATAAATAAATAATGTTAAAATAGTTAATTTTATGATGATAAAAATAATATTGCTTTATTAACAATAAGCATAGATTTTAAAAAGAAATATATTTTAAGACATTAATTTTTGTAAGGGTAGTTGTTCATAGCCAGAATAGAATAGAATTGAAAAAATAATAATTATGATAATAATAAAATAATAATAAAATCTATATAATAGCTGTCTGTTTGTTAGTATGTTCGTTCTATTCGTTTGGACAGCAGAATTGGCCTTTGACATAGTTGTATAGAAGACGGTATCGCATACCGTCAAAATCTGACTATTTGCAATTGAGTATTTTTTGCTAGTAAATTGCGCTCGTAAAAAATTAAAATTATATTGTTTCATGATTTTTATCTCTCTCCAATTGTAACAGAGAAAAAATAAATAATGAAGAAATGATAAGTCAGTGTAAAATGTTGAAAGCACTTTGATCTCGGTTATTTCGCAAGGGTCTGTTCAGTGAGTAAGTATGTACATTCGAGTAAATTTCGGTTTTGGGCATTCTGATGACACTGTTGAGCAATCTGCCAACTAATAACGTGACTTATCAAATCAACGGAAGAGTCTTTAATGTTACACGTTCAATATAATAATCATAATTATGACTACCGATGATTTATCGTCTTTACGTATATAAATCCAGCGCGTTTACCATAAAACATAAATATTTAATCATAAACGTATCGATATTCAACTTTAATAAACCTTTCAAATTTATATGTATAACTATAACTTGTCTGTATTTACTCTTTGTCTTTCATTATAATTACATTGGAACACCTTGTAGGATTTTTTACCATATCGTAAAAAGCGATTCGCTTTCGGCAGAACGTTTTACGAAGCGTACGAAACTACAGTTGTGAAATTAAGAAAGATGCGCGAATGTGGATCGATTTCACAAAGTGAAACGCGATAATCCGGAGTTTGCAAATTATTCCGTTTTACGATGTGAAGAATGAAAATAAAAAATAAAATATACGGATATATGATCATTGTATCCGTAAGTGTGTAAAAGTAAATATCAACCATACTAGCTTTTGCTATTTACGCATCGTAGCCCCGGCGTTTGAACAAATTCTCAAAATATCACCGGTTTATCTACGAACGGACAGAGGGAAATAATTTGTTGGCACCAGTATGCAGAGCGTTCTCGAGAAACATGATATGATTCAGGGTCACTCGAAATCCTGACATGTAATTCTACAATCATCGGACGTCTCAATCGCACTCTTAAGGAGCGTTTGTGGAGGTACTTTACGAATCGAAATACGCATCGTTACGTGATACAAAAAATTGTGTAAGCCTACAATATTACCATGCATATCGAGATTAAATTACGACCCGCAGTCGTAAATTTATATAATACCACTGAGGCACGCGTCCAATTACAAAAGCATGCTCGGATAAACCGGTCAAAGACCCTAAATACAAGGTCGGTGATTACGTTCGCATCAATCGGTCTAAGGATACGTTCGCGAAAGGATTTGAAAAGAATTCTAGCGAAGAAATATTTGTGGTGAATCGCGTTTCGAAACATCAAATATTTATACGTATGAACTGCGAGATCTGAATGGTGAAATTGTCGACGGATTTTTCTACAACGAGGAATTGGTTTCCGTAGGATCGAAACGTTTAGAAACCGCGAAACGGTATAGAGTAGATCGCGTTCTACGAAGC
>JANSJX010000422.1:0-28034 GCA_026168455.1 Theocolax elegans
ATATACATTTTATTGCTTAAATAAGAACTTTTTTATTTATTATAAATCTATATTTTCGTAATTATTTATCAGGTATTTAGCATCTGGAGACATGATGAGTTCTATACAATATCAGTATTTGCGAAGCTTGACTACTGTAAGTAATATTATACTGGAAACTTGTACTGCTATATGGGATTGTCTGCATAATCATGTTTTATCACCACAATTGAAATCAGAAGATTGGTTGACAATTGTAAAGGATTTCGAAGAATTATGGAATTTCAACCACTGCATTGGCGCAATTGACGGAAAACACTTGTAATATAGGTATACAATTAAGTGGCAAATAATATTGGTTAACATCGTTAAAGTTTCAAAAAGCAATTGCTTATATTTTTCTGCTATTTTGTCAATATTGTCTCAATTCTTTTTTATAACTATTACTATTATGTATACATATATACTATTTTAAAAATTAATTATTCAGCACGCTGCTGTATAATGTCCATTAACATAAAAATGTTTTACAGTGTCCGAACAATGCAGGCTCATCATTTTTCAATTATAGGGGCTCCCATAGCTGTGATGCTAATTACCTTTTCACATTTGTTGATATTAGGGCATTTGGAAGAGGAAGTGATAGTACGGTATTTAAAAATTCCACATTTGGACAGAAATTTATTCAAAATAAAATGAATTTACCAGACCCAACACCAATAACAGTGGAAGGTCCAGATTTGCCATATTGTTTAGTAGAAGACGAAGGATTCCCTTCAACACATTTTTTATTAAGACCTTATCCAGGGAGAAATTTAACTTCAGAAAGAGAAATATATAACTATCGCTTCAACCATGCTAGACGGGTTATAGCAAATACATTTGGCATATTAGCAAGCCAGGAAACCAATAATCAGTTCGGTAAAGACAGCAGAAAAACTTGTTCAAGCAGCTGTTTGTTTACATAATTAGATTAGAAGACAAGATATTGGTTATGACAATTATGTGACTCCTCAAGTGATTGATAGATACAACGATGGTACAATGATTCCTGGAAAATGGCATGATTTAACACAGCAGTGGTCGTTCCAGAATATAACAAAATTAGGAACAAATCGTCGGCTGAGTAGAAAAACAGTCTATCTCGGAACCAGCTTGGAAAACGCCCTATCTCGCGATCCGCTTGGAAAACGCCCTATCTCGGAACTCGCTTGGAAAACGCCCTGTCTCGCACCTCGGTTGAAGAACGCCCTATCTCAAATGAAATTTTTCGCTTTCAAATTTCGTAGTGGCACCACTGCGCACTTAAAATACGGTCTTTCTAATAAAAATAAGTGTTTAAAAATTCGATTCAATAAAACTTTTTTACTTTCATAATTAATCATTGTTTATTATTAAATATTATTTATTATTTTTATTTTGTGTTAAAAGTAATTAAGTAAAGCTAATACATTATTTTGTGTCAATAGTAATTCTATTTACAAAAAATATAAACTAAGACAAACTATTTTAGTACAAAGATCTATAATATTCATGGTATCTAGCAGGAATTACTCCTACAGAGCACATGTGTTCTAAATCCTTTTTTTTTCTTTATCCAATTCTATTTTTTTTTAATAGAGTTGGATTAGTGGATATTGTTTTCCAATACATTTTTTGTGGGTATAAAACTTCATGTGCCTTTTCGTCATATTCGTATTTTATAAATACGTGTGTTTCATTGGTATGTATACTCAATAGCAAGTTCACAAGCACAACACTGAACACAATAACGAAATACTGTGTACTGCTGTTCACTATCATACAGCGCTTTGCCGGACTGTGATTCACCATTCGATGCTCGCGATATATAATTTACAATTAAAAATAAAAGATATTTACAATTTACAATGAAAAATTAATTTAAAAATAAAAAACCCACGCAATAGAGCTATCAAATTAATTGATCCTGTAAAGTTGGAGCTGTATTTAAGTAAGAAATATATACACACACATTTATCTATGTATAATAGTACCTAACTTTATTCATGTTTAAATATTAACCTAACAGCTTTGCTCTAGAATATTATCGAAAAATTAAAAATTTAAACTTATCTGAAGAGTCTTTAAATTACATCTTGATTTTTTAAAATCTAAACTCAAATTCGTGTTTAAAGAGCATGTGAATCTCACAAACATATTTCTCCGTTGTTTTAAAATATTTTATGATTTTTTATTGCCATGTAAAAATTACCAGTTCAAAAATTTTTGTTGATTGACGTTGTAATCAGCATTCTTATAAATCGCGCATATACTACATTATACTAATGATTCAACAGCATTTGGTGAATTTTGATTGGCATATTGACTCCGCTAAGTAGAATTTAAAAAATTTAACTTCAAATTCGTAATTAAAGAACCTATAGAACTGTACATACTGATATTCATTCTTTTAGAGAATTTTATAAAATATATTAGATCACCATCTTATATAAACTTAAAGAATCTAACCTAAAATTTACGGTCAGCAAAACTAAATACCTATATACAAACAATTTATCGATATTATAAAAACATTTTGTTCTTTTATTGAAAGATTTGCGTTGCAATCAAGAATTTAACAAATCCAACGTAAAGTTCGTGATCAGACACTTTATACCCCCACTACACATTTTCTCGTGCATTTGGAGCATTTTACGATTTTTTATGAACATATTGGATCCGATATTTTAAATATGAAAAATGTAACCTCAATTTCAAGTTCTGCGAGACATAATATACTCTCATACACATTTTCTTGTAAAATTGGTGCAATTCACGAAATTTGGTTACCATATTATATTCGTTATCTTGAATTTTTAAATGCTAACCTTAATATCGTGATAAACAACTCTAAATATTCCTTTACACATACTTTCGTGGTTTAAATACTTTCTTAAAATTGTGTCGGTTATATTGAATTCATCTGATGACCGATGATCCTATAAACCCCGTATACAAAATTTCTCGTGACATTCGAGCATTGTATTTGATTAATTCTTTCAACACTTAAATATAATTATGTAAATCTTATAATTTAATATTTATATTTTTACAGGTCTTTACAGTGATTTTATTAATAGTCACAGTCATTATAAAAATATGAAGAAAGAGCAAAAATCAATATTAATTAGATTAGCGACCGAAACGTTAACTAACAAAATTAGGTACGAGAGGAATAGAGCAGCGGATACGAACGCGATAATTTAAATGTTCTAAATATTATATACAAATAATTCATTGTTAAATAAAATTATTTAAATTACATTATTATTATTATTGAATCTGTGTAAAAAACTATACAAAATATTTTTCATATCTTTAACGCTATATGAAACCTTTTCAAAAAGAATTTGATAAGCGGGGAGGGGGGATGTCTAAAGGAAATATCGAGAAATAAAGACTTCAAGGTACAAGATGCGTGGAATCGTCGGGTTCTCGGTAGCCAAGTGGTAAGGCAACTGCCCGGTAAGCAGGAGACCGTCGGTTCCCGACCTGGGGACGTTGATTTTTTTCTTTCTCGATCTTTCCTTAATTAATTTTCTAATACCTCTGGCAACATTTAAGACTTAGCGATATGCAAGTAAGTTGCTAATAAAAGAGGGTTTTGTGCAATATTTGAAAAAATATTGAAGCAACACAAATTAGTTCTGAAATACCGATTAAAATTTATATAATACTTTGTAATAAATACATGCACGGGCGATTTAGAGTCAAAAATTTAAAAAAAAGAATTTTAATTGATATCGATATAAAATTGCCTAAACCGTAAAAAGCAGAAGCAAAACTTAAAAAACATTTAGAAATCTCATTCGAAAGCAATGTAAATGATAATTGTAAATAAAAATGCAACTATAATTTTAACGATTTTACTAAAATTAAAAAAGAATATCAGATGGGGTTGAGCTGTGATGGTACCTTTACCTTATTTATTGACTTTAGTAAGAAATTTCATAATCGTTCTCCTGTGATACTGATGTTCAGAATAAGCTGTGTTGGCGTTACTTTCTCTGCGCTTCATCGTCTACATTTGTTGGAGTAACCAACAACAGGTTCTAACTAAATTTGGTACGTCTACATGGGTTAATATTAATGTTGATGATGCTTAGCACTCTACCGCCTATGTATTAAAATAACGTAAAAAAACTTATTCACTGGCGAAGTTTGAAATATACTATATGCTAACGATTTACAGGTCTACATTCGGGTACCAAGTAACAGAATTAAGGAAAGTATTGCAAACCAATCTTAAATAGTAACAATTATCTCAGACTAAATAAATTATAACTTATTAAAGGTGTAAATTTTTACTTCACTATATTCAAAGGTAATCATTATTTAATATTTACGTTAAACATCCTTGTTATAACCAATAAAATATATTCCTATTCTCAAAACATATAAATTATCCAAATAACGGAAAAATATCAATTTAATCTGTAAAATAGATAATACTAACCTTAAATCATTAATATCAGCATATAATAATTAAGAGAAACATCCTTGTTATACTTTATAAAATAGATATTCCTAACATCAAAATAATAAAATTATCAAAATAACCTCAAAAACATTAATATAACCTATAAAATAGAAATTCCTAAGCTACAAATAGCAAATTATTAAAATAACCTCAAATATATCAACATTTGAGATTTATACAGGAAACATTTATGTTATAAACTATAAAACTTATATTTCTCAAAACATTAAACATTAAAATTACCAAAAAAAAATCTGAAAATAATAATATTTATGAGTTGCGAGAAACATATTAGTTATAACCTATAAAAAGATATTCCTAACCTCCAAACATTAAAATTAAAGTAACCTCATAAATATCAATAAATGAGAAGAATCGTAAGCATTCTTGTTAAAATCTATATTGAATCTACCTAATTTTATTTAGTCCTATTACAAATAATTTAAAAAATCAATTTAATGGTATTTCGATTTCAAAATTCCCATAAAAATAGAAATTATCGTTTTATATTTTTGAGTGGAATGTAAACGAAATAAAACAAGAGCCTATTTTTTCTTAGAAGAAACTTTATCTATTTATATTTCATTAGGGAAGAGACGAATAAAAAGAAAAGCGTTGGAGAAGAAACATAAATCATAAATTTATGTAAAAATACAAGAACATTATTGTTGATTTCCAAATCTTTATATGCGAAAAAACCAAAAATGGTCAACGATAAAATGCAACAGAAACGATGCAGCTGTGTTCGACAAATATTAATAATCATGTTTTCAAAATCTAATTTGTTAAAAGAACGTAATACTGCTCAATATAAGGTAAAACGTGTCTTCGTATATACTCATATACTTGCCACGAGACGCTAGTGCGATCCGAGATGTTCTCAGCATCTAATGAAATGACTATCATTTTTTTTTAATCTCGACTGATATTTGTCGATAGTTTCATGTTGGCTGAGTTATATTATTATTATTTTTATCTATTTAATAATTTATATATGTATTTGTTCATTTGAGTATATTTATCTAGCACTGCAACATGTATCTACTTTAATAAAGAATTATTACTATTTCTTTTATTATTACTAAAAGTATCTTTTTTTTACAACTTAGAAAGTTTTCCTTTCCGAGAATTCAGTAGTTTCGTCAGATGACGTTTTGGGGTGATTTGTCAGGTGACTTGTCAGGTGATTTATCAGGTGATTTATCACCTGACCTTTAGCAGTAGCAGTAATAAGCAGAGTTAGGGAAATATGTTTCGTTTCAAAATATTGCGAAACCTTGCCAAAATCTGCATAACACTGCGAAATACTGCCTAGATAATATTAAACAATGCTCAAATGGCTAAACAATGCCAAAGACTGCTTAATTCTTTCATAAGTTGCAACACACTGAGAACAAATATCTTTGTCGCAAATGCATATATTTCTTTAAAAATAGACATAATTAAGTTTTGTCGTAAATAAAAATTTATTTGATATGAAGAAATGTATGCATTAATTACTATACGATAAATCATTTCTTCTAATAGAATATTTCTTAATAGTTAATACGTATCAGTTTGGACAAAAATGAAATTTATATATATGTATGCATAAATGTATAAGTAAATATTTATGCATTTAAAACTAAAATAGTAATGACTTAGTATTCTTATAAATAAACATCTAAATTAAGATAATTTTAATCATTATGTACTTCTGCTTTTTTGTATTTTTGCTGTATGCATCTATCGAGAATATAACCTTTCGGTGCGCAAAACTATATATATATGTATATATACGGCAAGCGACAGTAAGGCTGAGGCGGCCATGCGCGATCGGCGGTAGTCACGTTTCGCCGGTACGCTGTACACACGTTGTGTACGGATTTAATGTTTACGTACATTTAATGTTTACGTGGATACACAATGATCGCAATGTTAAGGCTTTTAGAAAATTGGGGACTAGAAAAGTTGGCTTCAATATTTCAAGGTAATAAAAACTTTTATATTTAGTAAGATTGATGATGTTGAACATAACCTTTAAGAGGTTATGTTTCCGCAATCCTTCCTTTTTATTCCTTTTCATTTAATTTTTTCCCGTCTAATTAGAAAATGAGATAAGTGATTTAGATACTTTAGGAGAGTTAATGTTCCATAACAAACAAGATTTTGAAAAACTATTTCCTCTTGCTGGTGTGCGAGCGAAATTGCAAGTTAAATATAAGGCTCACGTAATAGTTAATGCACCGCATTTGTGTTAAAGACATTATGTTCTCAGTGATACTTTATAAAATTATATTGATTTGTGTTTTATTATGTCTTGCACTAATTAAATAGTACACTTTTGAATTGAATGTTTATTGAATAATATTAAAAAAAAATGGTGCATTAACTATTAAGACATACGAATTTCCTTTAGAGTATTATATTTAAATGATTATTCTTTAATTATTAAGTAGTATTCATTTAACCGCATATAAAGTCGTACATCTTAATAGTTAATGCACCGCATTTGTGTTAAAGACATTTTGTTCTCAGTGTACGGTTTGTTAATTACTTTGAATGACAGCAACTCAGTTCGAAGAGTTTTTGTGTATTGTTGGTCATCGCAATTATAAATAAATCATATAAGACAATCAGTAAGCCCTGGAGAAAGATTGTGTATTATACTGAGGTAAATGATATACATTTTATTGCTTAAATAAGAACTTTTTTATTTATTTATTATAAATCTATATTTTCGTAATTATTTATCAGGTATTTAGCATCTGGAGACATGATGAGTTCTATACAATATCAGTATTTGCGAAGCTTGACTACTGTAAGTAATATTATACTGGAAACTTGTACTGCTATATGGGATTGTCTGCATAATCATGTTTTATCACCACAATTGAAATCAGAAGATTGGTTGACAATTGTAAAGGATTTCGAAGAATTATGGAATTTCAACCACTGCATTGGCGCAATTGACGGAAAACACATTGTAATATAGGTATACAATTAAGTGGCAAATATATTGGTTAACATCGTTAAAGTTTCAAAAAAGCAATTGCTTATATTTTTCTGCTATTTTGTCAATATTGTCTCAATTCTTATTTATAACTATTACTATTATGTATACATATATACTATTTTAAAAATTAATTATTCAGCACGCTGCTGTATAATGTCCATTAACATAAAAATGTTTTACAGTGTCCGAACAATGCAGGCTCATCATTTTTCAATTATAGGGGCTCCCATAGCTGTGATGCTAATTACCTTTTCACATTTGTTGATATTAGGGCATTTGGAAGAGGAAGTGATAGTACGGTATTTAAAAATTCCACATTTGGACAGAAATTTATTCAAAATAAAATGAATTTACCAGACCCAACACCAATAACAGTGGAAGGTCCAGATTTGCCATATTGTTTAGTAGAAGACGAAGGATTCCCTTCAACACATTTTTTATTAAGACCTTATCCAGGGAGAAATTTAACTTCAGAAAGAGAAATATATAACTATCGCTTCAACCATGCTAGACGGGTTATAGCAAATACATTTGGCATATTAGCAAGCCAGGAAACCAATAATCAGTTCGGTAAAGACAGCAGAAAAACTTGTTCAAGCAGCTGTTTGTTTACATAATTAGATTAGAAGACAAGATATTGGTTATGACAATTATGTGACTCCTCAAATGATTGATAGATACAACGATGGTACAATGATTCCTGGAAAATGGCATGATTTAACACAGCAGTGGTCGTTCCAGAATATAACAAAATTAGGAACAAATCGTCGGCTGAGTAGAAAAACAGTCTATCTCGGAACCAGCTTGGAATACGCCCTATCTCGCGATCCGCTTGGAAAACGCCCTATCTCGGAACTCGCTTGGAAAACGCCCTGTCTCGCACCTCGGTTGAAGAACGCCCTATCTCAAATGAAATTTTTCGCTTTCAAATTTCGTAGTGGCACCACTGCGCAACTTAAAAATACGGTCTTTCTAATAAAAATAAGTGTTTAAAAATTCGATTCAATAAAACTTTTTTACTTTCATAATTAATCATTGTTTATTATTAAATATTATTTATTATTTTTATTTTGTGTTAAAAGTAATTAAGTAAAGCTAATACATTATTTTGTGTCAATAGTAATTCTATTTACAAAAAATATAAACTAAGACAAACTTATTTTAGTACAAAGATCTATAATATTCATGGTATCTAGCAGGAATTACTCCTACAGAGCACATGTGTTCTAAATCCTTTTTTTTTCTTTATCCAATTCTATTTTTTTTATTATAGAGTTGGATTAGTGGATATTGTTTTCCAATACATTTTTTTGTGGGTATCAACACTTCATGTGCCTTTTCGTCATATTCGTATTTTATAAATACGTGTGTTTCATTGGTATGTATACTCAATAGCAAGTTCACAAGCACAACACTGAACACAATAACGAAATACTGTGTACTGCTGTTCACTATCATACAGCGCTTTGCCGGACTGTGATTCACCATTCGATGCTTCGCGATATATAATTTACAATTAAAAATATAAAGATATTTACAATTTACAATGAAAAATTAATTTAAAAATAAAAAATATAAACCCGACAAAATGCGTGACAGCGTGACAGGCGATAGTCATAATGAACGTAAGTACTGCTGTCGTACTGTCTACGTACCGTAATCCGTCATCGGTAATGACTAATGACGGCAATAATAATACATGTGCATTTATACGTGTATAATACGTGTATTATACGCGCAGCTACAAATTATACGTATAGAATTTTTAAACTACTTCATTTTGTTTCTTGTCAAAAAACAGTAAAATTTACTACGGAATATCAAATACTTATTTGCGTTAAAGAAACTTGAAAAGAATTTTGCACAAAAATGCCGCAAACTTGGGGTCATACAATTTTTATAACCCCAACTATCGGAACATTAAACACTTACCTTTTATCGACTTGTGCAATTTTTGTAGTCACCACATCTAATATTTGTTGTGCAAATTATTTCAGATTTAATATTTGTAAGTTTTCTGTTCGTGATAAAAAGTAGTCGTGAAATTTTTGCAAAGTAAAAAGTTATTATTATTATTAAAATAAGTAACGTCCTCTATCGCTTTTTTGCAACTATACTATTTCTAACAATTTTATTTTCTATTATCTAAGCTTCTTTACGATTGAATTCTCGGAAAAGCCTCCACCTCCATTTTATAAAAACTTTGTATTTACACTGTTGATCTTAATTATTTCGATAACCATAAGCCTAGTACTTTATACAGCTTCATTCAGATTTCGACTGAACAAAAGTTTGGGCATATTTTCTATTTCTATATAAATAATTAAATAAAGTTCAATGATATACTGAGAAAGAAGACGCTAATTGTACTTTTACAATGGAAGAAGGTAAGAAAATTAAATAAAAAATTTCAACTAAAGATATACACTTTTTTACACTTTTTAATTTTTCATTTTGCCACTCAGATTTGTTTATGCCTTTCTTGAGAACATCAATTTCGGTAAAAGTAGAGAATAATGCTTTTAATGAAGCAGATATTGAGTTTCAAGAAAAATTGAACAGTGAACAAGATAGTTGTAAGATGTTTTTTCTTTAAGGTACAATTATTTTGCCTAAAAAATAGTCCTAAAATTTTTATCTTTTTATTTCTGTAGCTCATTCACTACTTGACATTTCAACATCAAGGAACTTTCCACTAAATTCAATTAACACAGACAGTCTTTCTGGCTTCCCTGACAGGTTCAATCAACTGCGTAAGTTTACCTTCAATCCAAAAATTAATTAAATTTGACAGATTTTGAGATTAAGGACTATGGTCTTTATACACGATTTTTTAAAGAAATTTACAAAATACTTTCACATGTAATGTTTTATAGTAAAAATTGATAGAGTTGGAGAGAGTAGTCTTAAAAATAGCAATTTTTTAAACAATTTTAAAAAATATTAATTTTTGATGCCAGAATTTTTTAACAAAATATTTAAACTGTATATAGTTTATAATATTTTAAGCTGTATTGTTAATAAAAATCTCAACATTTATAATCAAAATCTAATGCTCAAATTTTTATTTAAGAGATTGCAGATCGGTGTTATGAACAAAATCTAGAATAGATTAATTATGGCAGGAATGATAGTTAATGCTAGATAATGTACTTATACTATCAACTATGAACAAAAAAAATTAAAGCTATTAAAAATACAATTTGAAGATTACGTTAAAAATTTCAATAAAAAAATTATTTAATGGTAATGAAATTTATATTAATGTACGTAAAAAAGATATTAATAGCTGTACAAACCTCTAAAGGTTTCGGTAAGCTTAAATAGAAAACAAAATAGATATTATATTTGTGAATATTTAAAAACTTTATTAGAAAAACTAACCTCATAAAACCGTCAGAAATCTTCTTTCAGCGAAGGACACAAAATCGCTGTGTGTATTCGCTTGTTGTAAGGTTTATATTGGAGTTTTCTTTAAATTGGCCTGAAATTTTGAGGAAAGCCTTTTTAAGTTAATTAAAAAGTAAGTGAAGCCATATTTTGAAAATATAAATGAATATTATTTTTAAAAATGTCATTTTTAAAAATATTTTCTTCTTTTCTTAGCAAAATGTTTGCTAAAATATAGTTTTAAATAAAGTTGAGACATTTTTTATTATTTCCAATCTACTTTCTTTGAAGAAGCTTTACTAAAAATTTTAGCCCCAGTCCAATAAAAATTCTATAGAAAGTTTACGGCAAGTGAGTACGCACACTGATTTTGGGGTCCTTCGTTGAAACAAAGATTCTGATGGTTCTGTGAGGTCAACTTTTTACAAACCCAAAATTTAAAATATTCACAAAAACAATATTTTATTACGTTAAAATTTATTTTATTAATTTTTAATTATTATTAAAAATAAAAAATGTTTCATTACTAATGATCTAGTTTAGTAAAAAAAATGTTTTGGACAACCCAATGTATACAGACATACATAGAATCTTTTCCCACAGTCGATTCACATTATTGCGACAGAGCACTAACAAACACTATCTGATGAAGTTGGTCTATCATTAAAACTAATGTATGAAAGGTAGAAAGTTTTAATGACAGAACAAAATGCAGATACTGCTTCTGAATATATGTATAGAGAATATTCAATTGTAAAATCTCGAAGGATTTTGCCAGAAAGGATCGGGGGTGAAATAACCACACATTAATCACTTTAATGATATTTAATTTATTCCGTAACACATAAAGCGAGCGTGGGCTTGAGATTCGTAGTGGAGAAAATACGCGGTATCCTCGGCGTGTTCAATGATGAGGCCGGTCTCTCTTACCTGGTGAGCTGTGCGTAGAATCGGCAGATGAGCTGGTATTATTCAAGAGAGAACTGGTGGCCGCGATGAGCCTGAATCCTGTGTGAGCGAGGACTGTTGTAGGTGAGCAGCAAAAAGGAGCGGGAACGTGAGAAGATGTAACGGCGATCCGGTTTGCCGAGGCGTCCAAGATGGCGAATGAGAGAGAGAGAGAGAGAGGTCGAAAATTAAGAAATTAAATCCATAACATCAATAATGGATAATATTGGTTTTACGTACCTAAAGAAGATCTTTGTGATCAATATGCAGCATATTCGCAGATGACAGAAAATGATAAAATAGGTTTCGTTAAAGAATATGACATGCACTTATTCAATAAAAAAAGAGCTCGAGAATTAAGACTGAAGATAAAAAGAAGCGCAAGACAATGCAAGTATCTGCACAGCAATAACGTATCCATTGAGTTACTACAAAAGAAAATTAAATATATATAATTTCACGATATATGAAATGAATAATCATCAAGGCTCATGTTACGTTTGGAATGAAACAGTGGGTGGTAAGGGAGCGAACGAAATCAGTTAGCTGTTGTTCGATTTTCTGAAAAGAAGGCAAAAACATGAATAAAGCATTTAAATTTTATAGTGACAACTGCGGGGCGCAAAACCGTATAAAATGCTATATTCCATGTATGTTAGGATTGCTGATGTGTTAAAAGTAACAATTACGCATAGGTAAATATTTTTACATTGAATTACTTTCATGATATAATAGCTTAAAAATTTCTACTTAAAAATAATATTCTTCATTTCTTAATATGCTCATTTTGTATTCTGAAACTAGTATATTTTTTTCAATTATCTGCATCATATGTAACTGACATCTATCTTGCAATTTGCAAAGAATTTCTAAAATTAATTGTATAAAGTTGTTAGTCTGTTCGTTCATTTTTTTATTTCTATTCCAATTTAAATAAGCATTTATAATTTTGCTGCAATTAAAAAATCAATATGTATTGCTTATTAATAATTACAACAATTTATTCATGATTTGTAGATATCTTGAAAAAGGACATACTTACAATAAAGGAGATTCTATGCACGCTACTATTGAAAACTCCTGTAAAAATAAAACAGTTTTTACACAAACTGAATGGTGCAATATAATGCAAACTGCTAAAAGAAACGAGCCATTCTACATTGTTAAGGATTCATTCAAACAGATATTTTAGATTTTCGACCATTAGCTAATGATCAAAATTGGAAAAGTATTAATAATAATGAATTTGAAGGAGATCTCCGTCCATCCCAATGAAACACACGTATATATAAATACGAATATGACAAAAAGGCACATGAAGTGTTGATACCCGCAAAAAATGACGTTTTATATTTAAAAATCGAGGTTGATAGGCTAATACTGGATTGATTGTTATTTGCAGATTTCTCTTCATTGCTTATGAATTTCTGTACTTCATCATACTGCTCGCTTGTCAACCAGTAATTCCTTTTCCATTTTTCTGTAAAATATCAATACAATTTAGTATAAGCTGCAAAATACTTCAATCAAATGCATCTATTTACCACGAACTTCCCATAAAAGTTTGAATCATAATCAATACAAAATTGTCAAAAAAACTTCAGGCAGCAGTGTTTTGAGCATCATTTTCAAGGCATCTAACAGAGCAATAACCAATGAACAGTATTCTGAATGTACAAAAATTATTGTTGAATCATAACCTATAAGATTTATAACAAAGTAAACGTACATATATTTATCGATAAAAAATACATATTTACCTCAAAATCTTCCATTTCTATCATAGACATTTTACTTATTAAGCAATATAATTAAAATTAATACTAATTTAAAAATAATTGCAGCTTGAATCTTTTTGAAGTGCCGCTTAAGTACATTACACTGCGAAGCTGCAAAGTTAGATCAGTTTGAACATTGTAGCGTCACGTTCAAAGTTTCAAACATACACGGAAATTTGAATTGTCCATAGACAAAAAATAGATATAGTAGACTTCATTTCCAGCATTATAGCATTTCGGCGATAGCATAAATTGCATCTTAAAAGTAGTGCATGGAGGGGACGAGGGCCCGCAGTTACGACCCGTCCATCTCATCGTACCGTCGCGCTATGACACTATTCCTGTTTTTGAACAATTGATATTGGGTAAAAAAAAAGTGATTAACAGTGATACTAATAGTGTGCTGATGTGATGCTGATGGCTCTCCGCCTACGTGGATAATTTTTCAGGTAAAATCAAATTTATTGCGAACAATTTTGGGAACATTTTATGTTCGGGAGAAACTAGCGATCAAGCATGTTTCATGTTGAAATATAATGTCACGTATTATAAACTAATTATTAAGCTTAATTTCTTAGAGATTACAGTTATATTAGTTTTCTTTACACACTTGGTGATTCTTAGAATAGTTATGCGCTTCGTCGAAAAAAGAAAACAAACGGAACGTTGTGTTCGTAATTTTTGAATGTTATGCAAGGTCAAACCTTTAATATGTACAATAGAGGTTACTACAATTTTTGTTGTTTTTTTAATGTAGACATTAAATGCTTTATTAATTACACTGACTTGCATTACTTTATAGTAATAACATAACTATTATTTGTTATATTAAAAATAACTTTAGGGCTTTAAAATATTTTCTTATTCTCTCATTTGCGGCACACATTAATACAATCAGTTTTCTATATAATATTAAATGATGTTTTCTTATTTAGAGCACAATGTAAATATTATTTAATGCCGTTAGTAGAGAAAGAAATGCTAAGTATTTTAATTCCAAAAGTGGGCGATCAACTGGTATACAAAATAAAATGCAAAGAACATTTTGATAAAGGTAATATCAATGCAGTCGTTCTAACTGATGTATCAAATATTGCAACGAAAAGAGCTTCTGTAAGTATTATATACATTCATACTTTTATAAAGAATGCATTAGGTTTATGTATATGCTAACTTCTTTTTAATGGAATTTCTTGAATGTATTTTAAATATATCTTTTTATATGCATGATATTTTATTCAAATCAACATTTTTTAAAAATCGAAAGCCCCAAATTGCAATTTTAATATATTTACTTATTTTATTTTACAAATAATTTTAATTTAAACAAATTAATTTAATTTATATTTAGTAGATGAGTAGAATTTATTAAAAATATTATATTTAGTAGTAATATTAAAATAACAACGCAATGTGTAATAATATTATTTTTGTCGTATCTTGTTTACAAGCAGTGACAAAACTGAATCAGTTAAAAAAGCTAAAAAGGAGGTCAATAAATCAAGTTTTACCGATCTCGACAGCCTGTCAGTCACTGAAGTTTTATAAATAGTGAACGAGGGAAGAATATATTGTACAGATATAATAAGAAGCAAAATTACTATCTAAGGACAGGAGCATCATTGTGGATTTGGTCGTTGCAGAAGCTCGAAAAGTTACTACAAGGTATTCAAACAATTGTTTGTAAAAATTTTTTAAATTTTGGCAAGTTCCACGTATACCCTTCTCGGGTTTTTACGTACGTATTCGCTACACCTTTATTTATTCCTTTTTGTTTTTTCTTTCCAATTTCCCCCGTTACCCCACCTTCTCGCATTCGCCCGGGTTATGCCTGGAGAGAGAGGGAAAACCTGTGGCCAAACCCCGTGGGATAAATGCCTATTAGGAAAACCCCCTCCGAGAAGGGCTGTGCATTCGAGAACAATTCTGTTTGGGTGGCAAGGTCACATTGCGTAGACTTTAACACCGAAACCGAATGTCTCACACCTCCCGCTCACGTTGTGGAATGTGAAAAAACACCTAACCGATCATTTAAGCTAAGTCCGAGAACGGTCACCCATCCAAGTAGTAACCGCGCTCGATTTTGCTTAACTTTCCTGACCGGCCGAGGCACTTCCGCCACTCCGCCACCGTGTCGGTCAAAAATGATTTTCTTTTAATTTCAATTCTACTTTTCTTTTTAGTGCAATAATGACTATTTCATACTCTGGCAAAAAGTAAATTCCTTTTGCATTTTCTGTAAAATATCAATACAATTTAGTATAAGCTGCAAAATACTTAAATCAAATACATCTATTTACCACGAACTTCCCATAACAGGTTTGAATCATCAATAAAAAATTGTCTAAAAAACTTCAGGCAGTAGTGTTTTGATGCATCATTTTCAGTGCATCTAACAGAGCAATAACCACATGAAACAGTATTCTGAAATGTACAAAAATTATTGTTGAATCATAACCTATAAGATTTATAACAAAGTAAACGTTACATATATTTATCGATAATAAAATACATATTTACCTCAAAATCTTCCATTTCTATCATAGACATTTTACTTATTAAGCAATATAATTAAAATTAATACTAATTTAAAATAATTGCAGCTTGAATCTTTTTGAAGTGCCGCTTAAGTACATTACACTGCGAAGCTGCAAAGTTAGATCAGTTTGAACATTGTAGCGTCACGTTCAAAGTTTCAAACATACACGGAAATTTGAATTGTCCATAGACAAAAAATATATAGAATAGACTTCATTTCCAGCATTATAGCATTTCGGCGATAGCATGAAATTGCATCTTAAAAGTAGTGCATGGAGGGGACGAGGGCCCGCCAGTTACGACCCGTCCATCTCATCGTACCGTCGCGCTATGACACTATTCCTGTTTTTGAACAATTGATATTGGGTAAAAAAAAAGTGATTAACAGTGATACTAATAGTGTGCTGATGGCTCTCCGCCTACGTGGATAATTTTTCAGGTAAAATCAAATTTATTGCGAACAATTTTGGGAACATTTTATGTTCGGGCAGAAACTAGCGATCAAGCATGTTTCATGTTGAAATATAATGTCACGTATTATAAACTAATTATTAAGCTTAATTTCTTAGAGATTACAGTTATATTAGTTTTCTTTACACACTTGGTGATTCTTAGAATAGTTATGCGCTTCGTCGAAAAAAGAAAACAAACGGAACGTTGTGTTCGTAATTTTTGAATGTTATGCAAGGTCAAACCTTTAATATGTACAATAGAGGTTACTACAATTTTTGTTGTTTTTTTAATGTAGACATTAAATGCTTTATTATTACACTGACTTGCATTACTTTATAGTAATAACATAACTATATATTTGTTATATTAAAAATAACTTTAGGGCTTTAAAATATTTTCTTATTCCTTCATTTGCGGCACACAGTAATAAAATATAAATGATTGTTTTTCTTATTTTAGAGCACAATGTAAATATTAATTTAATGCCGTTAGTAGAGAAAGAAATGCTAAGTATTTTAATTCCAAAAGTGGGCGATCAACTGGTATACAAAATAAAATGCAAAGAACATTTTGATAAAGGTAATACCAATGCAGTCGTTCTAACTGATGTATCAAATATTGCAACGAAAAGAGCTTCTGTAAGTATTATATACATTCATACTTTTATAAAGAATGCATTAGGTTTATGTATATGCTAACTTCTTTTTAATGGAATTTCTTGAATGTATTTTAAATATATCTTTTTATATGCATGATATTTTATTCAAATCAACATTTTTTAAAAATCGAAAGCCCCAAATTGCAATTTTAATATATTTACTTATTTTATTTTACAAATAATTTTTAATTTAAACAAATTAATTTAATTTATATTTAGTAGATGAGTAGAATTTATTAAAAATATTATATTTAGTAGTAATATTAAAATAACAACGCAATGTGTAATAATATTATTTTTTGTCGTATCTTGTTTAAACAAGCAGTGACAAAACTGAATCAGTTAAAAAAGCTAAAAAGGAGGTCAATAAATCAAATTTTACCGATCTCGACAGCCTGTCAGTCACTGAAGTTTTAATAAATAGTGAACGAGGGAAGAATATATTGTACAGATATAATAAGAAGCAAAATTTACTATCTAAGGACAGGAGCATCATTGTGGATTTGGTCGTTGCAGAAGCTCGAAAAGTTACTACAAGGTATTCAAACAATTGTTTGTAAAAAATTTTTTAAATTTTGGCAAGTTCCACGTATACCCTTCTCGGGTTTTTACGTACGTATTCGCTACACCTTTATTTATTCCTGTTCTTGTTTTTTCTTTCCAATTTTCCCCCGTTACCCCACCTTCTCGCATTCGCCCGGGGTTATGCCTGTAGAGAGAGAGGGAAAACCTGTGGCCAAACCCCGTGGGATAAATGCCTATTAGGAAAACCCCCTCCGAGAAGGGCTGTGCATTCGAGAACAATTCTGTTTGGGTGGCGAGGTCACATTGCGTATACTTTAACACCGAAACCGAATGTCTCACACCTCCCGCTCACGTTGTGGAATGTGAAAAAACATCTAACCGATCATTTAAGCTAAGTCCGAGAACGGTCACCCATCCAAGTAGTAACCGCGCTCGATTTTGCTTAACTTTCCTGACCGGCCGAGGTACACTTCCGCCACTCCGCCACCGTGTCGGTCAAAAATGATTTTCTTTTAATTTTAATTCTACTTTTTCTTTTTAGTGCAAATAATGGACTATTTCATACTCTGGCAAAAAAAATTGTGGATTTGTTTTCCCATTCAGAAGTTCTGTCAACGTGCTACATCGCTCCAATAAAACTCAAACTCATCAGGACATTTAAACATATCTGTGCCAAGTAAGGGGAAAATTCCAAATAAATGGAGAAATTATACAGTTTCTTGTAAAATATTGAACGATGATGAACCACAAGCTGAGGACAACGATGAAAACAATGAACAAGAACCAGTCGCTATAGGTAAAACTATTGTTTACTTATTTTAATTCCTATTATCTATTACTTTCAAGGCAAAAAATCAAATATAATACAATAACAAAAGATGTAAGACTGTTATAAAGTGTTCAGAAATATGTAGTATGTAATTGTTTAAATGTGGCGTTAGGTATGAAAAAATTAAAATTATCAATCTTAGTAAATATAAGTGTACTCCAAATAAAATAATATTAATGTTAAATTAAATAAAGTAATAATTTTTTATGGCATGTTAAATTGGACGAAATATTTTGTTAAGCAAACCTATTTTATAGAATTAATAAATCCAATATTGAATTAAAGAAATATTTAATCAAGTTAATCAATTATTATATTGAAGCACGAAAATACTCGTTACTTGAGTAAAATTAAAATAAAATACAATTCTTGGCTTATTGGCTAATTAAGAAATTTTATCAAAATTTTTGTTTAATGTTTACAAATGATTTTTGTTGTTGTCCCAGACTCAGACGTTCAGACAAGTATTGAATGGCTGCAATCTAATCCTTACTCGGGTTTGAAAGAGACTATTGCAGGACACTGGAAAACTACAGCAAATTATAGATGGTCTCAAATCGTAAATGTTAAAAACTTGAAGATATCAACGATCTTTGAACGCTGGGAAGTTTTAAAACAAAGTAATTCTCAGGATTTAATAGTCATTGATTTTGAAAATCGGCAACTGACGGATGTTGAGGCTGATTATGAGAGCTTTAACGTCTTTTATCAAAGCATTTCGAAAATTTCCACTCTACAAAAGAAAGATGAGACGGCAAATCATTGAACAATTTTTTAAAATTAAAGGATCTAAGTAAAGGTAGCAATTTGTTTTTAATGCATGTAAAATAATAATGGAATGACTTACTTTCTTATTTTTTAAATTAATATTGAATTTTGTCGGTCTTGCTGAGCTAACGTCTAACGACTCTAAGAACTCCAAGTTGCTCTCTCGAAAAGGCACGACAATTCGCCGCGTATCAATCCCAAGGACAACATTATGAAGGCCACAAGCCGCCAGACATAAACCAAAAGAAGAAGCAAATAAAATACTAACAAGGAGAGTATCCCAGGTCCGGATCACGGATCTTGTCCTAACTCTAGGATAAGTTTGTTATATAAAAATATGAGAAAGCCAGAGTTATAGACCCTAACGCTCGATATTACGGAAGTTATACACTGTTGATGCTATTTTTAAAAGAAAAGAACCTTTACTTCAAATGCTTATAAATTTTACACAATAACACTTCAGCCCTCAAATATAAATTCATTTAAAAGCTGAGATAAAATAGATACAGTTAAAAAAAAATAAGCTCTAAATCCGTTGCAATGGAGCGAAGTTATAGCAGAAATAAAAATTGTAGAAATTTAGCTTAACAAATCACAGTGCTTAATTTTCGTCAAAATTTCTACAAATTTTTATTTCTGCTATAACTTTGCTCCCTTGCCAACGGATTTGAGCTTATTTTTTTTTAAACTGTATCTATTTTATCTCAGCTTTTAAATGAATTTATATTTGAGGGCTGATAGTTTATTGTTTAAAAGTTGTAAGCATTTGAAGTAAAGGTTCTTTTTTTTTTAAAAATTACATTAACAGTGTATAACTTCCGTAATATCGAGCGTTAGGGTCTATAACTCTGGCTTTCTTCATATTTTTATATAACAAAACTTATCCTAGAGTTAGGACAAGATCCGTGATCCGGACCTGGGATACTCTCCTTGTAAGTAATTAAATTGAAAATATTTTAATAAGAAAGAAAGAAATTTTAAGTCTATGTGTTTCGTCTTGGGACCGTCTGCCAGAACTCATCAGTGGGGCGCAGACGGTCCCTGCCCCAGACACACAAGACGATATTATTGAATCAAAATAATGATAAACTTAAAATTATGGTATCGTAAGAACGAATGAACGGAGCCTATATAAGTACACATAAGGTGGAAAATCTGATTATGGATGGAAAAGTGCCCCCTAACATCAGAGTATGTACTATGGACATAATTTTAAACCAAAGTCCTGTTATTATTAAAAATATAATTTTTTCTCGCCCAGGCAAAAGTTTTTAAATTAATATTGAATTTTGTCGGTCTTGCTGAGCTAAGTCTAACGACTCTAAGAACTCCAAGTTGCTCGCTCCAAAAGGCACGACAATTCGCCGCGTTATCAATCCGACAATTACTTTCTTATTCTTTGTTTATTTTAGATAGTCGATTTGTGATACAATATTATTCTTGTCTCATCTAGTTTCTCCCAAAGCTGTTTGTAAACTTAAAAATAAGCAGGTTGTAACGGTCACGCTGGGGATTAGGGCGCCGGTGACGTCAGAGCCGAGATAAACAATAAAAATAAATAAACGATATTTATTTATTATAATAACAGATTGGTTTGGGCGCCAGCCGCGTACGATCGCGGCGAATTCATAATATAATGCTCGGCTGCGTGCCAGCTGCGACGACTTGCTGCGCGAGGGATGGAAGGGGAGGAAAGGGGAAGCGCACTTACGAACAGAGGAGATGCGGATGTACCTGCTGCAAGGCGTACACCCCACCTTCGTTTCTATCAGATCGTCTCCTGAGGTTGCTGCGGCGTCTACTGCTCTCTCTCTCTCTCTCTCTCACTCACACACACACACCACAATATAAATCGGTAGTAAATCGGTTGGCCGATGCTGCCTCGTTGGCGTCCCGATGAGCTTCTCGCGTCTAGTCGTCCGTCGGCCGCCATCGTCTCGCGCGCCCGTGTAGTGAGTGTTCGCGGCTGTATAACACGAAGCGTACGATGTTGCCTGGGCTGCTGCTTCCCATGAAGAGAACGGTATTCCTGGTGATGCTGTCTACCGGTAAATCTTTATTATTGTTCCGTTGGTGTTTTTAGATTTTATAAAAAACCGCAAGATGATTAAGTGTCCGTACTGTAATGTCCAACAATTGGAGCAAAAAATTTTTACTGCCACGTAAAAATACATCACAAAAGCCAAATGAACGGAGAAGGTCACATGTCCTTACACCGATTTTCGTCGTAAATTTCAAAATATCTACGGATACAAGAAACAGATAGAAAAGCGTTTTACATGAACTACCCGATTTAACATCTAAAAACCTTAAAAAATTTAAACCTTGTACAATCAATGACAATACTATTTGGCAAATTTTTCAGGAAAATATCGTTAATCAATTTTTTTCTGTCATTGATAACAGTTTAAACGAAAATTCTAATATCTCCGAAAATGAATTCTTTAATTTAGTTTCTAAAACTGCAGGTATATTGTAGCAGAGGCTATACGGAAAACCTTCTTTAAATAGGGAATCTGTTAATAGAATTATCAATATTATAATATCTTTTTTTAATTCGACCTGTATTGATATTATTAAAAGTAACATAAAAATTACCTGGACTACCACAAATGTTATCTGTAATTCAAAATGCTTTCAACAAATTTTACTTCAGAACATTCAACTTTAAAATATTTTGCTGATGTTGGTACTTTATAATGCCTGAATCAGTGTTTGTAAATACTTGTTTAAAAAGTCGAGTATTTAGAGGAAAAGTTAAAACTATTCAAACCTATGAAGATATTCAAACTGTGCCTATTAAAAAAGTTTTAAAAAGTTCTTAGAAATGCCTAAAGTATTATCGACGATTTTAGCACATGTAAGAAAATGTAAAGAAAGTAATAATTTACACTCACTTTCACTGGCGATTTATATGCACAAGTATCAACAGATTTTGACGACAAAGTCTGTTTGCCATTATTAATTTATACTGATGATCTAGAAATAAACAACCGTTAGGTTCACAAAAAGGTGTTCACAAACTTGGTGTTGTCTATTACAGTATATTAGGTTTACCGTTTCAGTATTCGAGTCAGTTAGAAAACATTTTTTTATTTCAGTGCACAATGCGTAATATTATAAAAATTATGGAAATAAAAGAATATTTCAGAATATTATACAGCAGTTAACCTTTAGAGGTCCGGGAAAACGCCTAGAGGCGTAAACATTTTTTTCATAAGTACTCAATTGACATAGAATGACCAGATAAAACCTACATACAGTTGAAAATGAAATAATTGTGCATTTTAACGTTTTTCTGAAATTTTGAAATTTCAACATTTGACCTTACCGTACCTGACCGGAATACGCCTCTAGGCGTAAGGGGTCTGACTCACCAACATCGCAACTTAATTTGGTTCTAACTCAGGGACCTTAGACCACATTCCTATAGAAAATGCGATTTTCAAATTTTTCAAAACCCCGGCCCTCTAAGGTTAAGAGAATTAGCAACATGCAGTAAAATTACTTTTATAACTTTATATTTTAATGAAAATAATACAAAATTATTTTAAAGTTTACAGATAATTAGTGATAGTTTAGAAAGTAATACAATTTTGGGATTTCAATGTCTTTTATGCCACTCATTTTTGCAGAACTTGCGTAGCTGACAAAACTATTACTGGAAATTTAGTGAAAGAAAACGCAAAGAATTGCGCAATGTGCAAAATTATACAAAAGATTGTGTAAACAAGAGCAACGGTATTTAAGGATATAATGTATTTTTCCACACAAATTCCATACTTTCACTTGACTGATAATTTGTTGCGTCGATCCGATGCATGACCTATTCGAAGGCGTTTGTCGTTATAGTATGGGAAAAATATTATATAACTTAATGATTGAAAACAAATTTTTCTCACTTGACGTGCTCAATTCGCCGATTGCATATTTCAATAAAAGTTTAATGTCGGATGATAATATTTTGCCTACCTATAACAATGGATTGCTTTTGAAATGTAATTTAATTACAACCGCTTCTGAAATGTCTTTTTTAATGCACTATTTAGGTCTATTGATAGGTGATTCGGTTCCACAAACAAGCACTACTTGGAAAATGTATTAAAATTAAATATAATTATGGCTCCAGCTGTAATGATGGGGACCTACTTGAGCGGCTGGCAAATATTATAAGTGAACATCACATTCTATACATGAAATTGTTTAAGGAAACATTAAACCCAAGTATCATATATTATTACATTATCACGTTTAATGAAAAAACTTGGTCCGATTATCGCAGTTTTCATGTATGCGTTTTGAAGCTAAGCACAAGTTAAAAGACATTGCTAAAACTGTCAATTCCCGAGTAAACCCGGCTTACACACTTGCACTAAAGCATTAATTGTAAATGTCCTATCGATTATTTTGTAATGAAGGGTTTAAATTGCATTTAATTACTGGTCCTGAGAATGTGTTTCAATAAATTGGGCGAAGAGTAAATGTTACATTGTATAAAACTTCGTCAATAATTTATTGTTTGTCCCTGCGAGTAGTTGTTAATTTTGGAAAAATATTGTATATTTTAAATCGATAAATCTAAAAACAATGTTTATTTTTATTAATACAAAAAATGAAATATTAGCTACAACGATTATTTATGTGCTTATCAAATTGAAGAAAACGAATACCTTTGGGATTTTCAAAACAAACCGATTTAGCTGATTATTTACCAGCTTCTGAACATTTACATACTGATGGAAAAATGTATGTACCATCTGTTTTTTCCACCATTGTATTTTCCATAATATTTTCGAAAATAAAGTTTTAAAATTATTTTGTGTTATTCTATTTGTCGAAGTTTATATAACTATATATTAACTTGAACCAATATATTTTTATTATATTTTTGTTTTCATTCATTACCAGATCATTCATTGTGACTGGTCATACAATTTCACATTTGCTTTTCAAAATTACGACTTTTATAACTGAAAATAAAATATAATTTATGAATATTTACTGTGCTAATATTACAATAAAAACCATACAAACATTTTAAAATTTTTTAAGAGTAAAAAAGAGTTAGAATTAAAAAAATATTGAAAATTTAAAATTTCTCGCCAGACAAGTAAGTCAATTGCCCACAAGGTGCCGTGGCACATAACCCGCAAGTTCTTAAATTTTCTTTCAATTCGTATAAAAGGACGTAACGATAATTCTAAAAATATCGGCGATACACGAGCGATTGTTGCGTCTATGTTCCTTATGCGTTGTAAATGATATGTTAGAGTTAGAGAAAGACTGTTATAAAGCGTTCTGAAATATGTAGTTTGTAATTGTTTAAATATGGCAAAAGGTAAGAAAAAAATAAAAATTATCAATCTTATTAAATATAAGTATACTCAGAATAAAATAATATTAATGTTAAATTAAATAATAATTTTTTATTGCATGTTAAATTGGACGAAATAATAAATAAAGCGTGTTCTTGGGTAGTAGAAATGTATTTTATATTAGTATTGCATATAATGGTTGAAAAAAATATTTTTTTGAGTTAATTAGATATTATTTTTAATCAATGTTACAGACTGTTAAACCAATTAAATATTTCATTATGTTAATAAAATAAATATTATTTTAATAATTATATGATACTTTCAAAAGCATGTTGTATTAAAACAATTAGTACTTCATTAAAGCAAGATGTATGCGAAAATTTTTAACAAATTATTTCATTATATAAAAGAAATATTACGTGGAATTGAAAAACGTTTTTCTTAAATCACCCTTATATATTTTATTAAGAATATAAAATATATGTCCGGCTTAAAAGTTCGCTTGATTTTTGTGACAAATTGTTTCTTTGAACTAAAATAACAATTCTTTATTGCAAGAGCATAAGTTTTCAATTCAATAAAATATTTTGTTAAAATTACTAACAAGGAGAGGTCACACCCTCTGGAAAACGGATCCTTACCAAACTCTAGGATATAATTTCTACTATAAAATCATGCAGAAAGCCGGAGTCTTAGTGTCCAATGCCCATTTTTACGATAGATATAAGCAAATAATGAAAAATCTCGCCGAAAAAACCGTTGAGTTTGAACGCTTATAACTTAGAAACAATTAAAGATATACGTATAAACTAAATTTTCAAAGAAAGCTGAGTTCGAGTAGATACGTTTGAAAAAAAGGAAGCTCAAATATTTTAATATGGTCAAAAGTTATGGGAGAAATAAGATTTAGACGAAATTTTGGGCTAAAAAAATCATTAAATTGTAACTTTAAATTTTCGATAAAATTTTGGCTAATTCTTATTTCTCCCATAACTTTTGATAATATTAAAATATTTGAGCTTCCTTTTTTTCAAAACGTATTTACTCGACCTTAGCTTTCCTAGGTCCTAGACCTGAGCTAACCTCAACATTATATCAAGGGTTCCGAATGAAATATTTTGTGAAGTGAAACAGATATTACATTCAAGCAAATAACTTCTTTCATAAATCAATGATATAGTTTGTTGATTCAGCAAAGCACTTTATTGTAGTTAAAGAATATTTCACCTAATTAATTATATAATTAATTATATACTAGCAACAAGTCGAAATTACACTACATATATACTTATTTTTTAAATTTTTTTTTAATTTACAATTATACAATTTAATTGAATAAAAATGTAAAATATAATATAATGTGTAATTAATTAACCTAGTATTCAGTTACAATCAATTTTTTTTAGTCAATAAAATAAAAATAACAGTGTATTATATTTGCAACATTGTATATACTTATTTAATCTTAGTCAATTACACAAGAGTTTATAGATACTGAACATATTTCTACATAATACTGAAACAATTAAAAAAAATTAAAAATAATCGACATGATAAAACTTACACTGGAGTAAGGAATTTTAATTTTAATTTTTAATACGTAGTAACACATATATCATTACTTACAATATTTCCACACTATTCCTGTAAGAAGCTACATCAATCTAGTAACAAAAGTGTTATTTTTCTACCAGAATAATATTTTCAACAACAAAAATTAGAATATAAAATTATTCTTTGACCATTATACATATATTTCATGATTTTCATGATGTTTCACGGAAAGGAGGTGAAGAATTTAAAATTTCATACAAAATTACTAAACTCTTTTTTATTACTAAATTCTGTCAAACAAATAATTATACGTAATAATTGAATTTATAAAATTTTTTTTCAGATTAAAATTCTGACTAAAAGATTTATTTTCACATTTTATTAATTTTGTTTTATATTCAAAAATCTTTTATAAAAAATATATTAGTAATTGCAACCAAAAAATATAAATGATATTATACAATTACAATAATAAAAATTGAATATTAATTATAAAAGTTATTTTGATATTACATTTGGTATTACATTAAAAAAATGAAAGAAAAAATATTTTAAATTTTTTAACCACCTTCCTCACGCATTTTACATTTTAGAAATAAAATATGTATTACATTAAATTATACAGGGTGTATTGTAATTCGTACACATAAAGATACCATCGGATAGAGCGCAAAATTTTAAGAAAAAAAGCTCTCTTCCATTTTTCGATCTGACCAATAGGAAAGGAGCTATTGTTAATTATAAACCGACCAATCAGCGCGCGAGAAGGCCCGGATGGGCGGTGATAAGCGGCGATGGGCGGGGATAATTTTCGTCAGTCAGTAGAGAGGGGAAATAATGTCGGTTTCCACCGACCACCGAAATATGGTAGCACCTTGCACATGCGAATAAGGCGCATGTGGGCAGCGAGCGCAATAAATAAATAAATAAATTAATAATGTTAATAAATAAATTAATTAATTAATTAATTAAGTTAATAAATAAAAAATGTAATAGATCAATTAAATGGTAATAAATTAATAAAACGGGGATAAATAAGTAAAAGGGGTAATAAATTAAAAAAGGGTATAAATAACTACAAAAAATAAAAGAATAAACAATTAAAGTTTATTTATTATCCATAAATTACATCATAATTTACAGCTTTTTGTACGGCCTCGATGTCCTATTCAAATGGAATGTTGTTAACTAAATAATTAAAAAAATTAACTGACAAATAATTAAACAAACGAATTACTAAATAATAAACAAATTAATAATAATCTGAAAAAATAACTAATAAAATAAGTAAATAAGTGCATAACCATGGAAATACGTAGGGAAGTAATTAATTAAATAAACAAATTATAAATAAACGAAAGAAATGATTAAGTAAGTAAATTAATTAACAAGTTATTAAATAAATTAATAAAATTAACAAAATAAATAAGTAAATAAACGTAAAAATACTTAATTAAACAATCAAATAAGTAACGAAACAAATAAATAAACTAATAAATAATTAAACAAATTAATAATTAAATAAATAAATAGATAGAAAAACAAAAAAATAAAGAACCAAACGAGCCAACAAATGAATAAAAAACAAAGAAAGTGGTTTTACACAAAATGTATATGAATTCGATTACCCGCCGGGAACGAAATTGAAATATTGAAAAATCGACGTTTTGATCGTTGTATGTGTTGTTTACACATAGAAATGTTCGAATTTGATAAACCCGGCCGGGAACGAATCAAATATGAAAAATCGACGTTTGGCCAGTTACATGTGTGTTTTACACATAAAAATGTATATGAATT
>JANSJX010000423.1:0-27960 GCA_026168455.1 Theocolax elegans
ATATACTTATAAAATCTCGATAACGAGGTTAATGAAATATAATATATTCGGTAAAAGTGTACTCTTTACATGAGCATTATTATCCGATTCTGCATATATATTTATATTTTTAGATAAAGGTGTAAATATTATTTTTATAATTTATTGTTTTTATTAAAAAACTTATTGTTTAATGATTTTGTAGCTTTCAAAATTTGAGATGAGATAGGACTTTGTAGAACTGACTTTTTCAGATAGGATCTTATAAAATTTTCTTTAAGATAGGACTATATAGAAATGACTTCTGGTATAGGACTTTATGAATAGGAGCCGTCGATATGAAGGAAGCAGTCAGTGCTAAGGAATCGACATCTAAGCGCAGATCACTTATTATATACTATTGTACTTATACATATTTCACTTTGTATCTAGTGTATCAATTGTTGAATAAATAATTCTTATTAAAAATCAATAAACATTTATTCACTTTAAATACAAATTTTAACAATAAATAAAAAGAAAAATCGGATTCGGTAGGTGTGCAAAAACCAAATTTTCCAAACTTCTTGTTCAGCGAGCGCGCGCATTAAAATACTTTGTTATCGCCGTTTCTCTTTCTCCATATTCGTCCTTCGCGATTCCCTCCTTACTCCGATACTTATTGCCCACCACAGCTTTTAAATTATGGTTAAGCTTCTCCAGCAGCTGCGAGCGATGCCACTTTCTAGGGCAAAATAGGCGGATCGCTTGGTCCCATGCTCATCGGCAATCTCTTATACTAATCTCTGTCCTCGTGCAATCGCGTGTATGTGCACGAGTGTAAGCGAGTACGAACGTGGGTTGCGGAGTGCTCGCCGTAGCATTGGGCCGCCTGCTCATAATCTGTCGACAAGGGTCTCCGCTGCCCAGGAGACCACCGAAACCGATATCGGCTGAGCCATCTTCGGGGCGTCAAACGGTAAACCCATTCTTATATTACCGTGACCCCCCCCCCCCCCCCCCGAGTGTATGATTATTGAGTGAAACGAGGGAGTGTGTTCGGGTACGCCGGTACCCGAACAGCGGATACTGGGGGGTAAAGTCTGCCGCAGGCGAGGATCTCGATCCGGCAGGCTTCCCGAGACTGCCGCCCGCGCGTTTTAAGATTGTCGCGGTACGAAGCCTGGATGGCCCATTTTGTTGTTAAGCAATAGTAAATGCTTGTATTTTACTTTAAATAATTCGTAGTATTTATTGTGTTCACCCCTCTCCTGCCCACATAATTATCTTCTAATTTAATCGTGTCAAGGCAAAGAGGATCGCCCGAATCCACCACGCCGTGAGTCCCAGCAAACTTGTTCCTGACAACACTTGCTGGCAACCTTCGCGAGATAAATACATTATGCACGCGGTATTGGGCAACGCGGCCCAACGGTTATTATTTACTACTAAAATTAATCATTATTACCGGGTTTGCGAATACCACGTCACATAGTATAAAATAACACGAATTAGCCCAACTACTTTCCAAACAATTAATTGAACAATTTTTTTATCATTTTTTGTTAATAATTTTTTATTATATTTAATATGAAGATGATCTAATGTTCATATTAAGATTAAAATATATACTGTAGCTTAATTAGATCCCGCGATAATTTTTTTCTTCTTAACGTATTACTCGGATTGATTACAAAATTAAGAAATTTAATACCCGCCATTAAACAGATAAGAGCTTGAAGTATATTTTACAATAATAATTGAAATGAAACATGGGGGATGCACGGAGCATGCGTACTCATTCGGAATTCAATATTACGCGGCGAGAATCTTTATGGAATACATCATTTTTACACTTTAATTACAACTATTTAATGTTATTGAATCATGTTATATACAAAAAAAGTTTTATAAATAGACCAAATATTTTGAATAATAATTTTAATGTCAGCATGCTAAAATTACCATCTTTTTTCACTTTTAACATAAAATAAAGGGGGGAGATATTAACTAAACGAACAACTTATGTAACAGTTGTCAGTAGCATATTAATTATTTGATCAAATAATATCAAGAAATAAAAAACTTAAAAAATTGTTTATTCCAGGGACTTTAAGTAATCGAAACAAAACACTGAAATTGATTAGCTTAGCTTTATTATATGGTAACGGAAAACTAAACAAATTTTTTTTCATTATTTCGTTTTATTTTGTCAAAGCATAACTTATTCACTTGTCGAATACCGTTTTTTTTATAACATAACAAAGTAGAAATATAAAATAATAAGCCAATAACAAAGTTTTATTCATTTTTGTTTTTTCTTAAACAAACTAAACTTTTATATTTATGTTATATTACACAAAACAATTTAAATAAAATTAAAACATATTTTTAGTTTTGGATATTAAACAGTAGAAAATAACATTATTATAAGTGATAAAAAAAACAAAGTATTCGAGGATATAATGAAAAAAAATTTTAATTATTAAAATGAATTGCGATGATGAGGGTCACACAGTAAAAAACACAAATTTTTACTTTTTTGTACAACGTTTCATCTGCTTATTTGCAGACCTCTTCGACTTAGCTCCTTGAGCAGTATTAATTGTTTTCGTTCGTTCAGTGTCATAGTACCTGAAGAGGTCTGCAAATAAGCAGATGAAACGTTGTACAAAAAAGTAAAAATTTGTGTTTTTTACTGTGTGACCCTCATCATCGCAACAATTATTTAAAATACACAATGGAGGGTGAAAAAATCTCGAAATTAATAAGACTTTGTATATTAAGCTATATAATATATAGTGTAGTTCAAAATATATAGCTTCATATTATAATATACAGTTATACATTTTAAATAATTGCCTCTATAGAATGTCGTATATATTTTAATTTTAATTTTTTGTGCTACATATTATAATTATAACTGCTGTTGCTGCAAGTTGTTCATTTGGTTAATATTTCCCACTTTATTTTATGTTAAAAGTGAAAAAAATGGTAATTTTAGCATGCTGACATTAAAATTGTTATTTAAAATATTTGGTCTTTTTTATAAAACTTTTCTTGTATATAACAATGATTCAATAACATTACATAGTTGTAATTAAAATGTAAAAATGATGTTTTCGATATAGATTCTCGCCGCGTAATATTGAATTCTGAGTGAGTACGCATGCTCCGTGCATCCCCCACTCTGCTAGCTGCCTCAAACTATTTCGGCAAGCTACTTTTACAATACACGCGGAACAAGCACCAAAAATTTTGTTCACTTCAACTCGCTTATATTTTCAAGTTAATAGTTATTTCATGTCAATTATTATCGTAAAATATACTTCAAGCTCTTATCTGCCTAATGGCGGGTGATAAATTACTTAATTTGGTAATCAATCCGAGTAATACGTTAAAAAAGAAAAAAATCATTGCGGGCTCTAATTAAGCTACAGTATATATTTTAATCTAAATATGAACATTAGATCATCTTCATATTAAATATAATACAAAATTATTAACAAAAACTGATAAAAAAATCGTTTAATCCAGGGACTTTAAGTAATCGAAACAAAACACTGAAATTGATTAGCTTAGCTTTATTATATGGTAACGGAAAACTAAACAAATTTTTTTTCATTATTTCGTTTTATTTTGTCAAAGCATAACTTATTCACTTGTCGAATACCGTTTTTTTTATAACATAACAAAGTAGAAATATAAAATAATAAGCCAATAACAAAGTTTTATTCATTTTTGTTTTTTCTTAAACAAACTAAACTTTTATATTTATGTTATATTACACAAAACAATTTAAATAAAATTAAAACATATTTTTAGTTTTGGATATTAAACAGTAGAAAATAACATTATTATAAGTGATAAAAAAACAAAGTATTCGAGGATATAATGAAAAAAAATTTTAATTATTAAAATGAATTGCGATGATGAGGGTCACACAGTAAAAAACACAAATTTTTACTTTTTTGTACAACGTTTCATCTGCTTATTTGCAGACCTCTTCGACTTAGCTCCTTGAGCAGTATTAATTGTTTTCGTTCGTTCAGTGTCATAGTACCTGAAGAGGTCTGCAAATAAGCAGATGAAACGTTGTACAAAAAAGTAAAAATTTGTGTTTTTTACTGTGTGACCCTCATCATCGCAACAATTATTTAAAATACACAATGGAGGGTGAAAAAATCTCGAAATTAATAAGACTTTGTATATTAAGCTATATAATATATAGTGTAGTTCAAAATATATAGCTTCATATTATAATATACAGTTATACATTTTAAATAATTGCCTCTATAGAATGTCGTATATATTTTAATTTTAATTTTTTGTGCTACATATTATAATTATAACTGCTGTTGCTGCAAGTTGTTCATTTGGTTAATATTTCCCACTTTATTTTATGTTAAAAGTGAAAAAAATGGTAATTTTAGCATGCTGACATTAAAATTGTTATTTAAAATATTTGGTCTTTTTTATAAAACTTTTCTTGTATATAACAATGATTCAATAACATTACATAGTTGTAATTAAAATGTAAAAATGATGTTTTCGATATAGATTCTCGCCGCGTAATATTGAATTCTGAGTGAGTACGCATGCTCCGTGCATCCCCCACTCTGCTAGCTGCCTCAAACTATTTCGGCAAGCTACTTTTACAATACACGCGGAACAAGCACCAAAAATTTTGTTCACTTCAACTCGCTTATATTTTCAAGTTAATAGTTATTTCATGTCAATTATTATCGTAAAATATACTTCAAGCTCTTATCTGCCTAATGGCGGGTGATAAATTACTTAATTTGGTAATCAATCCGAGTAATACGTTAAAAAAGAAAAAAAATCATTGCGGGCTCTAATTAAGCTACAGTATATATTTTAATCTAAATATGAACATTAGATCATCTTCATATTAAATATAATACAAAATTATTAACAAAAACTGATAAAAAAATCGTTTAATCAGTTTATACTGCTTTTTAAGCAATTAAAAATTAAATTAAAGTTTAGATAAGTATTAAACATTAAAATATGGATCTTGAAAAAAAAACTGTTTTTGGCTGGCTTCTCCAGAATCTTCGCAAGTCTTATTTTGTACATCTGAATTGGGTACCTTTTTTTCAAAAAATTTATTTTTTCAAAAAACTAAAAAAATATCGATTTGAAATTTTGTGCACGTTTTATCTATGCCAAATGTGATGTTTTAACATTGTTATTTATGGGGATTTCTATCTTAGATTTAATACAAATAACAAACTTTCTTTTATCCGCTAGATATTTTCAAGGCCTACAAAAAGTATTTAAAACATTTTCTCTATTATTAATAGTTTTCATAACATAAGCAAAAAACTGAGTTTTGGAACTTTTTGATTCTTTTTTTTAATGGGAAAAGTATATAAATTTCGTTCGGAAAACAGGTGGGCTAATTCATATTATTTCATAGTATATCAACATTTTTTTGTCTATAATATAATTTTTTCATGAATCGACCCGTTTTTAAACTAATTTGACTGGACTGTAAAGGTACATCAACTTTATGAACTTTTGGTAATCCATAAATTTTTGGAAGCACCGTGTTAGTCTGAGTGAGTTCATTATCATGATAATGTTTGTCCAACAAATTAAAATCATTTCACCTTTGCATTATTTTCTGCGTGTCTTTTTGTAATGTATTAAACGAACTTTTATTTTTATTAACTTGTATGTGAGTATTCTTATCAGATATAAGTTCATTCATTTTTTTGTATGTCTTTTTATCCATTGCTACTGTGACATTAACTTTATCCGTTAATATGAAGAATGCATTATTATTTTTTAAGAACAATTTAGTTTTTCTCAACCCCTGTTACATAATAAAATAACTTCATATTAAATATTTTTTTAATACTATTTTCCATACACTGCGTAACACTTTCTAATGCAATTAATAGTTTCAGACTCAAATTATTTGTATTCAATAACTGTTCTACATTTTTAATTGCATCTATTATATTTTGTTTGTTTAAATTAATACTTTTATTAAACTTTTGTCCTAGGGTTACAGTATTTATTGCTTCTTTTGGTATACTTACATCAGTTAAATTAATAAACCATTTATATTTATTACTACTCTGTAAATTGTGCACTGCAGAACAATTATTTGAATTATAAACTTTTTTCTTAGTTTTGTTTTCAATTTCAAACACATATTATATATCAAATTTACTTTTACAATTATTAAGTTTCTGATTAAAAATATTCATATTAAAATATAATCTATTATAAAATTCATCTGCAATAATATTTGAATCATTTTATTTAAAGTTTCTACTAACTTTTTAAATTTATTATCAGAAAGGATATATGTGTATTATATCTTGTATTTCTATACTCAAAATAAACCCTTAAATATACTTTACTTTCACCATCTATTCTATTAATATATTCATTATTATTTGCTACAACATCAGCATTTGTAGGTGATAAAATAATTTTGTCTTTTAAAGAATATAAATCATTTTCACTCATTTATCTCTAAAAAGGTGTCCCAGAATGACCCTCCAGAATGACATGAGCGTCGTTCGTGGAGATGCGCGATCACCTAAACCCAATAAGCTAAAAAATATTGTTATATAATTGGCTTTATTGGAATTATAAAAGTTTCAGGTATTTATCCAATTATATAACAGGTATAACTGCTTATACCTACTGTTTTGTGTTTGTAAGCAGCTTAGATATTGAAAAGTATCAGTGACTATCAATAAATAGTATATTTTAGTATTATTGAGGAACAATAGTGCCATATTGTTTGAATGCAAATATACAGTTAAACTGTTTTTTTCATAAAATGCATTCGCTCTCTTTTTTTAAGAAATTTCCTTAAAAACACCATAACTTTGTCTGAAATGCTCAACCGCACTCAAACTTTACATCATTTTGAAGGTATTTAATCATCGATGAATTAGATTATTGGAGGATAAAATATTTTTGATCGTACAACCCTTTTTTCACTATAAAGGTTTTTATTAATTATAACTATATTCAATGTTTTAAACTAATATAATTTAAATATTTCAACAGATTCTTCTTGAAATTATAAACTTTTTCAAATTCAATGTATATAAGAAAAAATTGTTAGATTTTGAGTTATAAGTGATAAATATGGCCAAAAAGTCATTTTTTTTTCAAAAAATTCGATTTTGTGATTGGCTACAGCTCTGGTACTAATTGAAATTCAGCCCTAAATCAAACATAAAACAAAATTCAATTTTTTAACTGGATCACTTCACATGAATCTCCTATATATATTGTAATCATGAGACTCATTTGCCACAAATTAAAAACAAGGAACGGGCGTCAGGTCTTGAACCCGAGCCCCTTCGGATCCGAAGGCGTTCACGCTACCACTGTGCTACGCCCGCAATTGGTCGTAGTTTGTACTTTTCCGCGTCTTCTGCCTACCGATACGCGCGCAATATGCCATGTGCCGATTCTTGCGCTGGCCGCGTCGGTACTACAGAGCCATAAGTGACGAGTGGTCTGTTCCAAGCAGATCCACCACGTCCCAATATATATATATATATATATATTATAACGAGTATCTCGATATATTTCTCTCTCTCTCTCTTTAGCCACACTGTATTAATATAATATCAGCTGTTACAGGTCGGCGCGCCCACAAAATATTAGACTAGCTTGAACATTAAGGAACGCGCGCGAGCCTAGACGATCGAATTGCTCGATTTTAATGAACAACTATTAACGAAGCCGAGAATTGATTGTTCTTATGACGTCACTATCTGGTCTGTGCTATCCTCTCAGAGTGAGCTTCGAATAGTCGGCCCAGAGTGGAGAAATATTCAAGATCTCGGCGATTTCGCACTGTAAGTGCTGCTCTCTCTCTCTCTCTGTTGCAGTGAGTACAAAGTCATTCTTTCCTTTAATTCCGTATTATGCTAAACCATCTAAATCATTCTTCATTTTTCACACTAACATTACTCATATTAAATTTCTTCCGCAATCCCTTTGATGTCATCGTCATTATGGAAACCTTCCTTACTGATCACGATTCTTCTAATATATTGAAAGTATCTGATTATTTCTTGCATCGTCTAGAACGTGTAGGTAAAAAAGGGGGATGTTGTGGCGGCATCCATTCTTGAGGAGTTTAAAGTAAATATTATTCAGATCCCGTCTTTGTTAATGCCCCTGAGTTTCTGATCATGCATTAGTAAACCGCAGACCTACAGCTGCATGTCCAATTAAATTTTTTAACTGACATACCCCAATTTGATCGTCATCGCACCATGCAATGACATCGAACGAGTACTCTCATACTTGGTTAGATCTCTTTCTCGTTCGCGAGCCTGTATCCAGTGGACGGAAATCGTTCACACAAATCTATTCACGAAGAATAGAGTAAATAAATTCGCTAATTGTAAGTCGGCGGCGCCTTTCGTATGCCAAGGCCAACTGACGACACTTGTTTGTTTTATTTACAAGTGTACAATTACGCGCGCACTCTCATCCCTTTTTCGGAAAATTAGGCGATTGCCTAAATCAGTACGTCCCGATCCGCCGCTCGAGGCGGACAAAACTATCCGGCGTCTACGTGTTTTGTTTACGGCTAAGGAAAAGGCGCAGTAAGGCGTAGAAGCCGTCGGAACCCGGATCGTCTTCGCGAGTTAGCCGCGAGTGACTCTTTGGTGTGTGAATAAGAACGGGAAGAGAGTGAGTGTCAACGCGGTTCGTGAGGCACTAAACGCGGCACAGGGCTGCCTATCACCACCGCAGCCGACGTAGGTCCTCCGCTGCCCAGGAGGCCACCGGGACACGGATCAGCTGGGTCATCCACGGGGCGCATCACGGTAAGTTTATTTATATTACCGCGTGTTTTCCCCCCTTCCCCGAGTGTATGTGTGTGAGAGACCTCGGGAGTGTATTCGGGTACACCGGTACCCGAATAGCGGAGATCGGGGTGCAGTTAACCACAGGCAAGTAACTCGATCCGGTTGACTCCCGATACTTCACACTACACACGGCATGGATGGCCAATTGTTCATTTAATTGAATAAATGATTTATTCATTGTTATTTTAATTTTTGAGTTTATTATTTCTCCCCGCTCCCGTCAACATCTATTAATTAATTTAATCGACTTGAGGCAAGGAGGATCGCCCGAATCCTCTACACCGTGCGTCCCAGCAAACTCGTATTCGTGGCAAAAGCTAACATCTTCGCGATAACTAAAATAAATTGTGCGCGGTATTGGGCAACGCGGCCGAACGGTTCATTTAATTATAAAAAGTAATTAATTCAGCGGGTGCGCGAATACCACGTCACAAATGCCGTGACAGGATGTAAGGTTTCGCCCTCACCGATTTTGAATTATTAGATATTGTCGGCCATCTTTTTGCGCGCGAGCAGTGTCGCGGCGAAACGTGAGCGGGTTGAGTTTGAGAGAGAGAGAGAGAGAGTTGTATGCGTTAGTGAGACCCTTCTCTATACCGGAGTATTCCCCCTCTTGCTCTGGTATCCGAGGCAGTGTTGCCAGATAGAGGTATTTTTTCTTTGTTCCACTCACACAGTACGACCTCATTTACATCAAATAATAGAGGACAGAAAAACCCTAAATGGTAACCCTGATCCGAGGAGAGGTGTACACCGGTATATCGAGAGAGAGAGTTCGCGCGCGCCCGTGTTCAGCCGCAAGTGCCCGGTCTCACCGAGATCTGTCTCTCCCGATTGCAAGCTTGACGGGAGATCCTTGCCTAGCTTATGTGGGAGCTGCAAAGCAGGGAGAGAGTAGCATGCGCCGCGGATCGCGGGCAGCGAGTATCCCCCCCGAGCAGCGCACCAAGGAAAGACTTCGCAAGAGCCGATCATTATCGGCTCTCTCCCATTGCGCCCGCGAGTGGGAGTGAGAGAGAGATAGAATCCCTAGTCGGGGGGAATCGGAGTTAGGTGCGTGGCGGGCTATCCTGTGTATGAGAGAGATAGCACAATCGCCTAGCCGTTTCCCGTATAAAGTCTTCGCAGCTGGTTTCGGAATTATGTTATTTGTATTCAATAACTGTTCTACATTTTTAATTGCATCTATTATATTTTGTTTGTTTAAATTAATACTTTTATTAAACTTTTGTCCTAGGGTTACAGTATTTATTGCTTCTTTTGGTATACTTACATCAGTTAAATTAATAAACCATTTATATTATTACTACTCTGTAAATTGTGCACTGCAGAACAATTATTTGAATTATAAACTTTTTTCTTAGTTTGTTTTCAATTTCAAACACATATAATATATCAAATTTACTTTTACAATTATTAAGTTTCTGATTAAAAATATTCATATTAAATATAATCTATTATAAAATTCATCTGCAATAATATTTGAATTCATTTTATTTAAAGTTTCTACTAACTTTTTAAATGTATTATTCGAAAGGATATGTGTATTTATATCTTGTATTTCTATACTCAAAATAAACCCTTAAATATACTTTACTTTCACCATCTATTCTATTATATATATTCATTATTATTTGCTACAACATCAGCATTTGTAGGTGATAAAATAATTTGTCTTTTAAAGAATATAAATCATTTTCACTCATTTTATCTCTAAAAGGTGTCCCAGAATGACCCTCCAGAATGAATGAGCGTCGTTCGTGGAGATGCGCGATCACCTAAACCCAATAAGCTAAAAAATATTGTTATATAATTGCTTTATTGGAATTATAAAAAGTTTCAGGTATTTATCCAATTATATAACAGGTATAACTGCTTATACCTACTGTTTTTGTTTGTAAGCAGCTTAGATATTGAAAAGTATCAGTGACTATCAATAAATAGTATATTTAGTATTATTGAGGAACAATAGTGCCATATTGTTTGAATGCAAATATACAGTTAAACTGTTTTTTTCATAAAATGCATTCGCTCTCTTTTTTTAAGAAATTTCCTTAAAAACACCATAACTTGTCTGAAATGCTCAACCGCACTCAAACTTTACATCATTTTGAAGGTATTTAATCATCGATGAATTAGATTATTGGATGGATAAAATATTTTGATCGTACAACCCTTTTTTCACTATAAAGGTTTTTATAATTATAACTATATTCAATGTTTTAAACTAATATAATTTAAATATTTCAACAGATTCTTCTTGAAATTTATAAACTTTTTCAAATTCAATATATATAAGAAAAATTGTTAGATTTTGAGTTATTAAGTGATAAATATGGCCAAAAGTCATTTTTTTCAAAAAATTCGATTTTGTGATTGGCTACAGCTCTGGTACTAATTGAAATTCAGCCCTAAATCAAATAAAACAAAATTCAATTTTTTAACTGGATCACTTCACATGGAATCTCCTATATATTGTAATCATGAGACTCATTTGCCACAAATTAAAAAAAAGGAACGGGCGTCAGGTCTTGAACCCGAGCCCCTTCGGATCCGAAGGCGTTCACGCTACCACTGTGCTACGCCCGCAATTGGTCGTAGTTTGTACTTTTCCGCGTCTTCTGCCTACCGATACGCGCGCCATATGCCATGTGCCGATTCTTGCGCTGGCCGCGTCGGTACTACAGAGCCATAAGTGACGAGTGGTCTGTTCCAAGCAGATCCACCAGTCCCAATATATATATATATATATATATATATATATATATATATATATATATATATAGAAATATAATTTAATAATTGTGTATTACTTATTACTATATAATCGTATAATATGTAACTTTTTTGTGTGTATAAAATATATTTTGCAACTTTTGTTAATTATTTAGACTTGTTTGCAAGTTGAATAATTAACAGTAAGTAACTTTGTGAGAATCAGCCGCAAAGTTACAATAGTTTTGTAATATTAATTATTTAAACTCGCGTGTGCATAAAATAATTAAAATTATTTTTGTTGCCTAACAGTGACTACTTAATTTAATTTTGTATTTATTAAGTGTTACTGCTCACGATATTTGTAACAAATTTTTGGAAATTTTTGAGTGTGAGAAAAGTTTTTTTTATAACTCGTATTAATTGTTTAGACTTGTTAAACAAGTGCAAGTTAAACAATTAATGTTAAGTATCTTTGAGTGATTGTTTCGCAAAGATACGAGAGTTGTAATATATAATTATTTAGACTCAAGAGTGAGTTAAATAATTAAATTTTTTTTGCATGTACTTTAATGATCGGCATCTAACCTAATATTTTGTATTCGTTATTTTCTGTGAAATTTTAATATATTTAAAAAACTTTCTTTTCTCTTTGGTGTATTTAAATTATATCTCCACACATTTTTTACCAATTATTTAGACTTGTTTGCAAGTTGAATAATTAACAGTAAGTAACTTTGTGAGAATCAGCCGCAAAGTTACAATAGTTTTGTAATATTAATTATTTAAACTCGCGTGTGCATAAAATAATTAAAATTATTTTTGTTGCCTAACAGTGACTACTTAATTTAATTTTGTATTTATTAAGTGTTACTGCTCACGATATTTGTAACAAATTTTTGGAAATTTTTGAGTGTGAGAAAAGTTTTTTTTATAACTCGTATTAATTGTTTAGACTTGTTAAACAGTGCAAGTTAAACAATTAATGTTAAGTATCTTTGAGTGATTGTTTCGCAAAGATACGAGAGTTGTAATATATAATTATTTAGACTCAAGAGTGAGTTAAATAATTAAATTTTTTTTGCATGTACTTTAATGATCGGCATCTAACCTAATATTTTGTATTCGTTATTTTCTGTGAAATTTTAATATATTTAAAAAACTTTCTTTTCTCTTTGGTGTATTTAAATTATATCTCCACACATTTTTTACCAATTATTTAGACTTGTTTGCAAGTTGAATAATTAACAGTAAGTAACTTTGTGAGAATCAGCCGCAAAGTTACAATAGTTTTGTAATATTAATTATTTAAACTCGCGTGTGCATAAAATAATTAAAATTATTTTTGTTGCCTAACAGTGACTACTTAATTTAATTTTGTATTTATTAAGTGTTACTGCTCACGATATTTGTAACAAATTTTTGGAAATTTTTGAGTGTGAGAAAAGTTTTTTTTATAACTCGTATTAATTGTTTAGACTTGTTAAACGAGTGCAAGTTAAACAATTAATGTTAAGTATCTTTGAGTGATTGTTTCGCAAAGATACGAGAGTTGTAATATATAATTATTTAGACTCAAGAGTGAGTTAAATAATTAAATTTTTTTTGCATGTACTTTAATGATCGGCATCTAACCTAATATTTTGTATTCGTTATTTTCTGTGAAATTTTAATATATTTAAAAAACTTTCTTTTCTCTTTGGTGTATTTAAATTATATCTCCACACATTTTTTACCAATTATTTAGACTTGTTTGCAAGTTGAATAATTAACAGTAAGTAACTTTGTGAGAATCAGCCGCAAAGTTACAATAGTTTTGTAATATTAATTATTTAAACTCGCGTGTGCATAAAATAATTAAAATTATTTTTGTTGCCTAACAGTGACTACTTAATTTAATTTTGTATTTATTAAGTGTTACTGCTCACGATATTTGTAACAAATTTTTGGAAATTTTTGAGTGTGAGAAAAGTTTTTTTTATAACTCGTATTAATTGTTTAGACTTGTTAAACAGTGCAAGTTAAACAATTAATGTTAAGTATCTTTGAGTGATTGTTTCGCAAAGATACGAGAGTTGTAATATATAATTATTTAGACTCAAGAGTGAGTTAAATAATTAAATTTTTTTTGCATGTACTTTAATGATCGGCATCTAACCTAATATTTTGTATTCGTTATTTTCTGTGAAATTTTAATATATTTAAAAAACTTTCTTTTCTCTTTGGTGTATTTAAATTATATCTCCACACATTTTTTACCAATTATTTAGACTTGTTTGCAAGTTGAATAATTAACAGTAAGTAACTTTGTGAGAATCAGCCGCAAAGTTACAATAGTTTTGTAATATTAATTATTTAAACTCGCGTGTGCATAAAATAATTAAAATTATTTTTGTTGCCTAACAGTGACTACTTAATTTAATTTTGTATTTATTAAGTGTTACTGCTCACGATATTTGTAACAAATTTTTGGAAATTTTTGAGTGTGAGAAAAGTTTTTTTTATAACTCGTATTAATTGTTTAGACTTGTTAAACGAGTGCAAGTTAAACAATTAATGTTAAGTATCTTTGAGTGATTGTTTCGCAAAGATACGAGAGTTGTAATATATAATTATTTAGACTCAAGAGTGAGTTAAATAATTAAATTTTTTTTGCATGTACTTTAATGATCGGCATCTAACCTAATATTTTGTATTCGTTATTTTCTGTGAAATTTTAATATATTTAAAAAACTTTCTTTTCTCTTTGGTGTATTTAAATTATATCTCCACACATTTTTTACCAATTATTTAGACTTGTTTGCAAGTTGAATAATTAACAGTAAGTAACTTTGTGAGAATCAGCCGCAAAGTTACAATAGTTTTGTAATATTAATTATTTAAACTCGCGTGTGCATAAAATAATTAAAATTATTTTTGTTGCCTAACAGTGACTACTTAATTTAATTTTGTATTTATTAAGTGTTACTGCTCACGATATTTGTAACAAATTTTTGGAAATTTTTGAGTGTGAGAAAAGTTTTTTTTATAACTCGTATTAATTGTTTAGACTTGTTAAACGAGTGCAAGTTAAACAATTAATGTTAAGTATCTTTGAGTGATTGTTTCGCAAAGATACGAGAGTTGTAATATATAATTATTTAGACTCAAGAGTGAGTTAAATAATTAAATTTTTTTTGCATGTACTTTAATGATCGGCATCTAACCTAATATTTTGTATTCGTTATTTTCTGTGAAATTTTAATATATTTAAAAAACTTTCTTTTCTCTTTGGTGTATTTAAATTATATCTCCACACATTTTTTACCAATTATTTAGACTTGTTTGCAAGTTGAATAATTAACAGTAAGTAACTTTGTGAGAATCAGCCGCAAAGTTACAATAGTTTTGTAATATTAATTATTTAAACTCGCGTGTGCATAAAATAATTAAAATTATTTTTGTTGCCTAACAGTGACTACTTAATTTAATTTTGTATTTATTAAGTGTTACTGCTCACGATATTTGTAACAAATTTTTGGAAATTTTTGAGTGTGAGAAAAGTTTTTTTTATAACTCGTATTAATTGTTTAGACTTGTTAAACAAGTGCAAGTTAAACAATTAATGTTAAGTATCTTTGAGTGATTGTTTCGCAAAGATACGAGAGTTGTAATATATAATTATTTAGACTCAAGAGTGAGTTAAATAATTAAATTTTTTTTGCATGTACTTTAATGATCGGCATCTAACCTAATATTTTGTATTCGTTATTTTCTGTGAAATTTTAATATATTTAAAAAACTTTCTTTTCTCTTTGGTGTATTTAAATTATATCTCCACACATTTTTTACCAATTATTTAGACTTGTTTGCAAGTTGAATAATTAACAGTAAGTAACTTTGTGAGAATCAGCCGCAAAGTTACAATAGTTTTGTAATATTAATTATTTAAACTCGCGTGTGCATAAAATAATTAAAATTATTTTTGTTGCCTAACAGTGACTACTTAATTTAATTTTGTATTTATTAAGTGTTACTGCTCACGATATTTGTAACAAATTTTTGGAAATTTTTGAGTGTGAGAAAAGTTTTTTTTATAACTCGTATTAATTGTTTAGACTTGTTAAACAAGTGCAAGTTAAACAATTAATGTTAAGTATCTTTGAGTGATTGTACGACCTCATTTACATCAAATAATAGAGGACAGAAAAACCCTAAATGGTAACCCTGATCCGAGGAGAGGTGTACACCGGTATATCGAGAGAGAGAGTTCGCGCGCGCCCGTGTTCAGCCGCAAGTGCCCGGTCTCACCGAGATCTGTCTCTCCCGATTGCAAGCTTGACGGGAGATCCTTGCCTAGCTTATGTGGGAGCTGCAAAGCAGGGAGAGAGTAGCATGCGCCGCGGATCGCGGGCAGCGAGTATCCCCCCCGAGCAGCGCACCAAGGAAAGACTTCGCAAGAGCCGATCATTATCGGCTCTCTCCCATTGCGCCCGCGAGTGGGAGTGAGAGAGAGATAGAATCCCTAGTCGGGGGGAATCGGAGTTAGGTGCGTGGCGGGCTATCCTGTGTATGAGAGAGATAGCACAATCGCCTAGCCGTTTCCCGTATAAAGTCTTCGCAGCTGGTTTCGGAATTATGTTATTATGGTTTTTGTGTTATTTTGTGTTATGTTATTAAGGTATGGAATTATTTTATTTCCGTTTTAATAAAATAAATTCGTTCCCGCGCGGGATCTATTATATAATTTGGTGTGAGTGTAAAATAACAGATTCTTTCGGGAGAGGTAGCTACCCCCCCCCCCTCGCCCCCGCCCTTTTAAAGAAAATTATAATTTATTTTTTCTTTATATACGGGTCGCGGCGAAATAATTACTATTTTTTTATTTTGATTTCGAGACTTCGAGAGCGCAGTATTTATATTTTGCTCTCCTCCCCTCCTTGACCCACATATATTATATATATATATATATAGAAATATAATTTAATAATTGTGTATTACTTATTACTATATAATCGTATAATATATGTAACTTTTTTGTGTGTATAAAATATATTTTGCAACTTTTGTTAATTATTTAGACTTGTTTGCAAGTTGAATAATTAACAGTAAGTAACTTTGTGAGAATCAGCCGCAAAGTTACAATAGTTTTGTAATATTAATTATTTAAACTCGCGTGTGCATAAAATAATTAAAATTATTTTTGTTGCCTAACAGTGACTACTTAATTTAATTTTGTATTTATTAAGTGTTACTGCTCACGATATTTGTAACAAATTTTTGGAAATTTTTGAGTGTGAGAAAAGTTTTTTTTATAACTCGTATTAATTGTTTAGACTTGTTAAACGAGTGCAAGTTAAACAATTAATGTTAAGTATCTTTGAGTGATTGTTTCGCAAAGATACGAGAGTTGTAATATATAATTATTTAGACTCAAGAGTGAGTTAAATAATTAAATTTTTTTTGCATGTACTTTAATGATCGGCATCTAACCTAATATTTTGTATTCGTTATTTTCTGTGAAATTTTAATATATTTAAAAAACTTTCTTTTCTCTTTGGTGTATTTAAATTATATCTCCACACATTTTTTACCAATTATTTAGACTTGTTTGTTAGTTAAATAATTGGTTATAATTTTTTCTTTTGGTATGTTTGAGTAAAATAATTCAGTGTATGAATTTAATTGTTTAATTTAATTGTAAGATAAATAATTAAATTTCGTTTCCTTTTCGTTCAATTTATTTGAAAAAAGAAAATATAAATTATTTCAACTTAGTAGCAACATAAATTATTTATTTAGTCCTTTTTAGGATAAAATAAAAATATTTCGCTGGAAAAATTGTCGTTTGGGACGACAACTAGTAAAATAATTATTTTGTTGCAAACCATACGGGATTTACAACATTTCGTAAATATCCCTACTTTTTTTGAAAACTTATCTTATTATAATTAAAAATTTTCCTCAAAAGTGTCCGGCGTCCGGTGTCCGACATTCACCATTGGGCGTCTTTTTCTTATGTTTTATATACATATGCATGTGTATAAGGGTAAGTGTGTTATGGTGAAGAGGTCAGGGTGAGGGTGAGGGTGAGGGTGGAGGGATAGGGATGGGATCACCCTGACCACCTGGACATCGTCTCCAGGAAGAGAAAATTTTTTTTGCAAACGTCCGACATTCATCATTGTGCGTCTTTTTCTTATGTTTTATATATATGCATGTGTATAAGGGTAAGTGTGTTACGGTGAAGAGGTCAGAGTGAGGGTGAGGGTGGAGGGATAGGGATGGGGTCACCCTGACCACCTGGACATCGTCTCTAGGAAGTGATAATTTTTTTTGCAAATTCAAGTAGAAAGGCATGTAGATTTTTCTGTGGAGGATGTCAGGATTACCTGGAGGTTACCCTGACCACCTGGACATCGTCTCTAGGAAGTGATAATTTTTTTTGCAAATTCAAGTAGAAAGGCATGTAGATTTTTCTGTGGAGGATGTCAGGATTACCTGGAGGTTACCCTGACCACCTGGACATCGTCTTCAGGAAGTGAGAATATTTTTCAGATCCCGTCTTTGTTAATGCCCCTGAGTTTCTGATCATGCATTAGTAAACCGCAGACCTACAGCTGCATGTCCAATTAAATTTTTAACTGACATACCCCAATTTGATCGTCATCGCACCATGCAATGACATCGAACGAGTACTCTCATACTTGGTTAGATCTCTTTCTCGTTCGCGAGCCTGTATCCAGTGTGACGGAAATCGTCACACAATCTATTCACGAAGAATAGAGTAAATAAATTCGCTAATTGTAAGTCGTCGGCGCCTTTCGTATGCCAAGGCCAACTGACGACACTTGTTTGTTTTATTTACAAGTGTACAATTACGCGCGCACTCTCATCCCTTTTTCGGAAAATTAGGCGATTGCCTAAATCAGTACGTCCCGATCCGCCGCTCGAGGCGGACAAAACTATCCGGCGTCTACGTGTTTTGTTTACGGCTAAGGAAAAGGCGCAGTAAGGCGTAGAAGCCGTCGGAACCCGGATCGTCTTCGCGAGTTAGCCGCGAGTGACTCTTTGGTGTGTGAATAAGAACGGGAAGAGAGTGAGTGTCAACGCGGTTCGTGAGGCACTAAACGCGGCACAGGGCTGCCTATCACCACCGCAGCCGACGTAGGTCCTCCGCTGCCCAGGAGGCCACCGGGACACGGATCAGCTGGGTCATCCACGGGGCGCATCACGGTAAGTTTATTTATATTACCGCGTGTTTTCCCCCCTTCCCCGAGTGTATGTGTGTGTGAGACCTCGGGAGTGTATTCGGGTACACCGGTACCCGAATAGCGGAGATCGGGGTGCAGTTAACCACAGGCAAGTAACTCGATCCGGTTGACTCCCGATACTTCACACTACACACGGCATGGATGGCCAATTGTTCATTTAATTGAATAAATGATTTATTCATTGTTATTTTAATTTTTGAGTTTATTATTTCTCCCCGCTCCCGTCAACATCTATTAATTAATTTAATCGACTTGAGGCAAGGAGGATCGCCCGAATCCTCCACACCGTGCGTCCCAGCAAACTCGTATTCGTGGCAAAAGCTAACATCTTCGCGATAACTAAAATAAATTGTGCGCGGTATTGGGCAACGCGGCCGAACGGTTCATTTAATTATAAAATAATTAATTCAGCGGGTGCGCGAATACCACGTCACAAATGCCGTGACAGGATGTAAGGTTTCGCCCTCACCGATTTTGAATTATTAGATATTGTCGGCCATCTTTTTGCGCGCGAGCAGTGTCGCGGCGAAACGTGAGCGGGTTGAGTTTGAGAGAGAGAGAGAGAGTTGTATGCGTTAGTGAGACCCTTCTCTATACCGGAGTATTCCCCCTCTTGCTCTGGTATCCGAGGCAGTGTTGCCAGATAGAGGTATTTTTTCTTTGTTCCACTCACACAGTACGACCTCATTTACATCAAATAATAGAGGACAGAAAAACCCTAAATGGTAACCCTGATCCGAGGAGAGGTGTACACCGGTATATCGAGAGAGAGTTCGCGCGCGCCCGTGTTCAGCCGCAAGTGCCCGGTCTCACCGAGATCTGTCTCTCCCGATTGCAAGCTTGACGGGAGATCCTTGCCTAGCTTATGTGGGAGCTGCAAAGCAGGGAGAGAGTAGCATGCGCCGCGGATCGCGGGCAGCGAGTATCCCCCCCGAGCAGCGCACCAAGGAAAGACTTCGCAAGAGCCGATCATTATCGGCTCTCTCCCATTGCGCCCGCGAGTGGGAGTGAGAGAGAGATAGAATCCCTAGTCGGGGGGAATCGGAGTTAGTGCGTGGCGGGCTATCCTGTGTATGAGAGAGATAGCACAATCGCCTAGCCGTTTCCCGTATAAAGTCTTCGCAGCTGGTTTCGGAATTATGTTATTATGGTTTTTGTGTTATTTTGTGTTATGTTATTAAGGTATGGAATTATTTTATTTCCGTTTTAATAAATAAATTCGTTCCCGCGCGGGATCTATTATATAATTTGGTGTGAGTGTAAAATAACAGATTCTTTCGGGAGAGGTAGCTACCCCCCCCCCCTCGCCCCCGCCCTTTTAAAGAAAATTATAATTTATTTTTTCTTTATATACGGGTCGCGGCGAAATAATTACTATTTTTTTATTTTGATTTCGAGACTTCGAGAGCGCAGTATTTATATTTTGCTCTCCTCCCCTCCTTGACCCACATATATTATATATATATATATATAGAAATATAATTTAATAATTGTGTATTACTTATTACTATATAATCGTATAATATATGTAACTTTTTTGTGTGTATAAAAATATTTTGCAACTTTTGTTAATTATTTAGACTTGTTTGTTAGTTAAATAATTGGTTATAATTTTTTCTTTTGGTATGTTTGAGTAAAATAATTCAGTGTATGAATTTAATTGTTTAATTTAATTGTAAGATAAATAATTAAATTTTTTTTGCATGTACTTTAATGATCGGCATCTAACCTAATATTTTGTATTCGTTATTTTCTGTGAAATTTTAATATATTTAAAAAACTTTCTTTTCTCTTTGGTGTATTTAAATTATATCTCCACACATTTTTTACCAATTATTTAGACTTGTTTGTTAGTTAAATAATTGGTTATAATTTTTTCTTTTGGTATGTTTGAGTAAAATAATTCAGTGTATGAATTTAATTGTTTAATTTAATTGTAAGATAAATAATTAAATTTTTTTTGCATGTACTTTAATGATCGGCATCTAACCTAATATTTTGTATTCGTTATTTTCTGTGAAATTTTAATATATTTAAAAAACTTTCTTTTCTCTTTGGTGTATTTAAATTATATCTCCACACATTTTTTACCAATTATTTAGACTTGTTTGTTAGTTAAATAATTGGTTATAATTTTTTCTTTTGGTATGTTTGAGTAAAATAATTCAGTGTATGAATTTAATTGTTTAATTTAATTGTAAGATAAATAATTAAATTTCGTTTCCTTTTCGTTCAATTTATTTGAAAAAAGAAAATATAAATTATTTCAACTTAGTAGCAACATAAATTATTTATTTAGTCCTTTTTAGGATAAAATAAAAATATTTCGCTGGAAAAATTGTCGTTTGGGACGACAACTAGTAAAATAATTATTTTGTTGCAAACCATACGGGATTTACAACATTTCGTAAATATCCCTACTTTTTTTGAAAACTTATCTTATTATAATTAAAAATTTTCCTCAAAAGTGTCCGGCGTCCGGTGTCCGACATTCACCATTGGGCGTCTTTTTCTTATGTTTTATATACATATGCATGTGTATAAGGGTAAGTGTGTTATGGTGAAGAGGTCAGGGTGAGGGTGAGGGTGAGGGTGGAGGGATAGGGATGGGATCACCCTGACCACCTGGACATCGTCTCCAGGAAGAGAAAATTTTTTTTGCAAACGTCCGACATTCATCATTGTGCGTCTTTTTCTTATGTTTTATATATGCATGTGTATAAGGGTAAGTGTGTTACGGTGAAGAGGTCAGAGTGAGGGTGAGGGTGGAGGGATAGGGATGGGGTCACCCTGACCACCTGGACATCGTCTCTAGGAAGTGATAATTTTTTTTGCAAATTCAAGTAGAAAGGCATGTAGATTTTTCTGTGGAGGATGTCAGGATTACCTGGAGGTTACCCTGACCACCTGGACATCGTCTCTAGGAAGTGATAATTTTTTTTGCAAATTCAAGTAGAAAGGCATGTAGATTTTTCTGTGGAGGATGTCAGGATTACCTGGAGGTTACCCTGACCACCTGGACATCGTCTTCAGGAAGTGAGAATATTTTTTGCAAATTTATGCAGAACAGCATGCAGACTTTCCTGTAGACGATGTCCGGATGATCTGGAGGTCACCCTGACCACCTGGACATCCTCCCCAGGAAGTGACAATATTTTTTGCAAATTTAAGCAGAAAGGCATGTAGACTTCCTTGCGGACGATGTCAGGATAACCTGGAGGTTACCCTGACCACCTGGACATCGTCTTCAGGAAGTGACAATATTTTTTGCAAATTTAAGGGGTCAAGCCTGGGTTAACTGCTCAAAAAATCGATTTTTATTTTATTAACTTTTTTTAAAGTATTTCTTACATAAAACATTATCCCAAAATTTGAAAAAAAAACAAAAAATTTTTTCGCAAGTTATAATTGCAATAAAGTAAGCATCAATAGACATTATTTCTCTAAAATTATTTTTGCAAAAAGACATTTTATTTAATTACTAAATAATATTTGCGAGGTTTTCGACGTTTACATACAAGTATATTAAACGATGCAACTATCAAGCGTAGAGTTTGGTAAGTAGAAATCTACTTTACCATACGATTCAAATTTAATAGGTAATAATAAATGATTCCTTTTACTCTAATATACTGCACAAATACGTACAGTTCTATTTGAAGTAAATATTGTCTGCATTGATAAAGTATTTACATTATTTTAGTAAATACGTCAGTGGATTTTAAATTAAAAGTATATTTTTTAACTTTAAATTTTATTAGTTTTAAGAAATTAATTATAAGTTTATACAAAAAAGAGCCGTAAAAAAAAATGCCAGACTCAAGTAATAGAATACCTGGTACATCTGCTCATAAAAAAATTATCAACCAGCAGTAAGAACCAACTACGATGCACTTCCATCAACATTGATCCAGATCAAGTAAAAAGTTAAAAACTGATACCATTGAAGAAAGTAGCACAGAAAATAGAATTATTGATATATCACTACTTTTCCCAACATTAGAAGAATTTTTAGTTGTCAGAATTGTCATGGTACAGTTAAATTTTCTGAAGTTGATGTGAGAGGTTTGGGAAGTAAAAACAATAACATGTACAAACTGTTTTAAGGTATTTGTTATTGATTCAAGTAGAGAAGTTGGAAAAAAGTAACGCTTATGAAATAAAATAGACGTTAGTGTACACAATGAGAACTCTTGGTCATGGGCATGCTGGTTTAGTTACTTTTTGTGAAAATATGATTTGCCGAGTCCAGTTTCTCACAGTAATTATGACATTATTAATACAGAGATAAACATGTTTGTAAAGAAGTTGGTAAACAGTCTATGAAAGCAACTGTCGAGCAAGTATATGATTCAACAAGTCAGCATTGCCATATAAGTCTATCAGGTGATGTCTTGGAGGAAGCGAGGATTCAATTCTCTTCAAGGTGTTGATACTGCATGAGAATGAAAAAGTAATTGACGTTCCTCCAAAGCAATCTTTTTGCAGAGCCTGTGAATTGCGACCAGAAGAAGAACAAAAGAATATAGAGAGTGGTACTTTACGGCATGAAATATACTAATTATATTGGAGGTTTGAAACACTTTCACAAATAAGTACACATAAAATAACTTCAACCACATAATATCGCACTAAGCACAAATACACTGAGCATAACAAAACACTTGTTATAATTTTATCTGTATTTTGCAAATATTGTATATCTAAGTGTTGACACATTGGTTATGCTGAAATGGAGAAAACAAAGAATCAATTTCTTGGACATTAACAAAATATAAATTTAAGGTTATGCAAATACTTATCTGATATAATTTGTTCATGCAGTTTTATAAACCACTTGTTTTTTTTACTTATTTTATTAGATATTATATAATATATAATTCTACTTGATATATAATAGCTTAAACTGAACTACAAACGTGTGGCTGGTGCACACTACCATTAGCAGCTGTAACACTATATATGCCTCTCTCTTTTTCTATCACGTGACAAGGCTATCCGAAAAATCAATAATCTTATGGAAGACTTGTCATGTGAGAGAGAGAGAGAAAGAGATATTGTAGACAACTGTCAAACAGTATTTGTTGTACTGCATTCTTTACATATTTTTAATTAAATTTAATGCTTATAATAAAATTATATTTTAAAGGGTAATACGCTCGTGAATTTATGTTATATAAATTTAACGGTCTGTACGAGCCAGAATATATCAATATTCTAACATATTCCATGGTGGCTAGCAAATTGTAGCACACCATGGACTAAATGATTAGGATTTTATATATTCTGGCATCGTACAGACCGTTAATTTAATATATACTATATAAACATATAATTAGTATATGATTTTTTATCAAATATTTTTAAAATCCATATAATCCATGCATTAATATTCAATAATAGCAAAGTATTCTTGTAGTTTTAAAAAATTTTATTCCTCTTTTATAAGAACTGATTTTTGAAGTTGATTTTCTGTTATTTTAGTAATACATGTATATTAAAAAAATATACTGAGTATTATATTAATAAAATCAGAAAAAGGCATTAAAAACCTATTAAATATATATATTATTAAGATTATATATATATAAATGTATAATACCTGAAGAATACGGTATTAGAATTATAAAATAAGTAAAACTTAAATCTAATAAGTGAAAACTTTAAATGCATTTATCTCCTTAATGGTTTTTTTTTTAATGATTTAGCTTACTTGCCGCAGGATATTTCAGAGCCAGGTTGATGAATCACTTGAAATTTTGGGAAACTTTTAAAAATATATATTTCTACGGACTTATGTTGCCCAATTTTCAAAAAGATAAGTTTTAGGTGAATGTTATGTACGTATACGTACATAACATTCACTATTTTTCTTATTATTATCAACTTTTATATTTAATACATTGTTATTAATTTTTTTTTCAGAAAAAGAAAAACATAAGTCTGTAAACATATGTTCCATGAACATTTTAAGACTTATTAGACATTAAAAGATGCATTCAGTGCTTCAATATCCTGCGGCAACTGCAAAAATTGATCAATTTTTTAATATCATTATAAGTTTAATAACCAGGATTAAAAATACATAGTAAACATTTTTTATATTGATAAATATAAAGTATAATATATATATTATGTAAAAAAAAATAAATTTGTAAGAAGAATTAAAAAAAAAAATTTATTCTAATAATAATTGTTTATTCATTTAAAACATTTAACCCAGGCTTGACCCCTTAAGCAGAAAGGCATGTAGACTTCCCTGCGGACGATGTCAGGATCTCGTGGAGGTTACCCTGACCACCTGGACGTCGTCTTCAGGATGTGACAATATTTTTTGCAAATTTAAGCAGAAAGGCATGTAGACTTCCCTGCGGACGATGTCAGGATAACCTGGAGGTTACCCTGACCACCTGGACATTGTCTTCAGGAAGTGAGAATATTTTTTGCAAATTTATGCAGAACAGCATGTAGACTTTCCTGTAGACGATGTCCGGATGATCTGGAGGTCACCCTGACCACCTGGACATCCTCTCCAGGAAGTGACAATATTTTTTGCAAATTTAAGCATAAAGGCATGTACACTTAATTTTTTTTTTAAAGTATGCAAAAAAAGTAAGTAAAAAATCGTAAAAAAAATAAGTAAAAAAAAGTAAAAAAAAAGTAAAAAAAGTAAGTAAGTAAAAGTAAGTAAGCGAAAAAATTTTAATAAACCCATTCTAGTCAGAATGTTTCATGTAAATCCTAAAGATCGAGAACGATTTTTTCTAGATTATTATTACTTCATGTACGTGGGGCCGAATCTTTTGAAGATATACGCTCATACGAAGGCGTTGTTTATGATACATTTTATGAAGCATGTATAGTTAGAGGTTTAATCATTACTGATAATGAATGGGATAAATGTTTAGAAGAAAATTGTAATTTTCAATTTCCACAGGCACTATGTGAACTTTTCGCTTTCATTATATCATTTGATCATAATTTTGATGCCTTGAAACTTTATAATAAGTATAAAGAACATTTCTTTGATCCTAAATTACCTGAAATTTTAGGAGAACAAAAGGCTTTAAAAATTATAGACAACGCTTTATCAAAACATAATTTAACATTGCAACAATTTAATTTACCTAATATTGATAATATTGATAATGAAAATCACAATGATATGTTTTATAATGATATTATTGCAAATGAAGATAATGACATAGAAATATTGTTAAAATCTTTAACATTGGAACAAAAAACAATATTTGATACAATAGTAGAAGCAGTTTACGATAATAAAAAAGAAAATTTATATTTTATAGATGGTCCTGCTGGTAGTGGAAAAAGTTATTTATTATATGCTATTATAAAATTTGTGAAATTAAACAAAATACCAGAGTTAGCAGTTGCTTGGACTGGTATTGCAGCAAATTTATTAATAGGTGGTAAAACTATCCATTCAACATTTAAAATATCATTTAATTTAAACGAACAACAACATGCATCATTTCACCAAATTCACAAATAGGTCAAATTTTAAAATATATTAAATTAATAATTTGAGATGAAATATCAATGACTTGTAAATATGCATTAGAAGCTATAGATATTTTTTTCAAAGATTTATGTCGAAATAATAAACCGTTTGGTGGTAAAATATTAGTAACATCTGGCGATTTTCGACAAACACTTCCTATAGTTCGATACAGAAATAGAATTCAAATATTAGAATCATGTGTAAAAAGTAGTTCTTTATGGCAATTATTTCAAAAATTTACATTAAATAATAATTTGAAATTGGTCAATTCAAACAGTATGTTTAAAACGTGGTTATTAAATATTGGAGAAAATAAAAATATTACAAAATTTGAAATTGATAAATAACGTTATAAAAATTCCTTCAGAATTTATTACATTTAATAATTTGATAGATGATATTTTTGGTAATTAAATAAATATTGATGATTTACATACTCTTAAAGACAAAGTAATTATTTCACCTATAAATATGATGTTTTAGCGATTAATAACGAAATAATTGAAAGAATTGAAGGTGACGGTAAGATATATTTAAGCATTGATAGTATTACTAATGATGAAAAAATAATAAGTTTGATGAAACAATAACAATAGATTTTATAAATTCATTAATACCAAATGGTTTACCACCGCATAAATTAGTATTAAAAAAAGGAATGATCGTTATGTTACTTAGGAATTTGCATTTAGATGGAGGTTTATGTAATGGTACCAGGCTCATGATTACAGAATTAAAACAGTACACTATATTTGGAGAAATTATAACAGGTAAAAATTCAGGACAAATTGTGATGATTCCAAGAATAGATTTATGTCCCCATCAATGGATGATATACCTTTCAATATGGTCAGAAGACAATTTTCTATTAGACCAAGTTTCGCTATGACCATAAATAAAGCACAAGGTCAATCATTTAAAAAAGTAGGTCTATATTTACCAAGACCTGTATTTAATCATGGTCAATTATATGTTGCATTATCAAGAGTTACAGATGAAAAAAATCTAAAAATAAAATTTTCGAATCGTCAATGATACTCACTAATACAGAAGGAGATATACTTAATATAAATGAGAGTAATTTAAATAATAATGTAATAAAGCGTGGGGCAACGAGCTCACCACTAGGTGCGAACGCGTACGTTTGAAATTGAGAACGGCAGTCGGTGAAGTAAAAATTGATCACGCAATTACGGCGCCGTTAAATCTAACCTCACAAACGTTACCCGAAGTACTCGTCGAACGATTTCGCGGTCAGGAAAAAATCGATGTAGAAGCTTATTACGAGGCACAGCCGCGAATATTATTAGGCCAAGACAATTGGGACGTTATAGTACACGTGAATTGAGAAAAATGAGGGACATGAGTTGGTAGCTTCACGGACACGATTAGGTTGGGTAGTACACGGGTACACGCGGAGCGCGAATTACGAAGCCGAAAGGGACATCGCGCAGTTAAGCCTAAAATCGCAGGCCAATTTAGGAGTCGATGTTCGAGAATGGGGGGAGAGGCTAGACGAGCTTATGAGGTGGCACTTCAGCCTAGATAGCATAGGTATTAGTGACTCGAAGGTTAATACGGGCTATCAAGAAGCAGCATCTCTGATTCTCGAACAAACTAGCCA
>JANSJX010000424.1:0-27911 GCA_026168455.1 Theocolax elegans
TGTAGGCATCATTTCTCCGTAAAGTTCGTAGTTTTAGAGATAGGAGAAGGGGAAGATATCTGATTTTCTGATGACCTCCTGATGACCTTCAGAATGACCTCAAAACAAAATTTGACCTATACAAAATTTACGTTAAATTCTTCGCTCTTTTCGAATTCGGGGTCAAAAATAGGGATTCCCATTTAAAACATGAAGTTGACCTTCAAAGGACCTTTAAGACCAAAATTAAGTTCATAGACAAGTTCGTTGTCGAAAACCCTACAACTTTTGTAGAGGTCATTTCGCCGTAAAGTTCGTAGTTTCAGAGATAAGGGGAGGTTTTGAGATATATGGATCACTCTGTATACTAACTATTCAAGATCAATTATCATAATTTTGTTTAGCGGCACCTTTACCTAATGCATTACTATGGCTGATGCATTTATTAAAAGATTCTTGTGTATTTTCGGAGCACCTCGGATTATTTGAACGGATCAAGGGTGTAACTTTATAAGTTCATTAATGCAGACGGTTGCAAAACGATTGAAATTTAAACACATTAAAACAACATCGTACACTCTAAGTTCAAAAGTGTAAAATTTGGAAGTCAAAAGATTAAAACGTTCAATTTAATCTTTACAAAAGAATGAAAACAAGATTTTATACTTTATAAAGATAAAATTATCGAATTTACACTTTACAAAGATTAAAACCTACCATTTTAACTTTAAAATTGTAAAATGGTTATTATATTTATTTTTTTAATAATTATATGAAAATTTTACATATAGTTTAATAAATATTAACAACTATTATATTTAAATTATTAGATGCTGATATCATTAAAAAAACAATTAATTAAAATATTATTTTTATCAACATGAATGGTTATGCAAAATTATGATTCCAAAGCAAGGATACATATACTAGTGGCATGCATTATAAGCATTAGTGCAAATCACACTAATTACGGGATTTTTCAGAAATCCCAGATTATTTTGTAACATTTACAGGATTTTTCGGAATTATGGGAATTTTCATGTTATTTCGCAATGATTGCATTTTTTGTGGGATTTTTTGGGAAGTATTGTAGACTTATGTAGTAAAAGGAAAGGAAGAGGGATTAAGCATATGCGGAGAAGACTGATAATCGGAGGAGGCGTGACATTGCTTACCTTTTCTTTTCCCTAATTATTATTAGTTTATTATTAGTACGTGTTAATAATAGCATAATTAAGGATTATCGAAATATTGTAGCGGTACTCTTATTGTACAGCCGCTACCCGTTCAGGTAAAGGTAAGAGACATATTGTTCTAATGGGGGCTTGCCATCAATGTAAACATGTGCGCATTTATTACATAGGTACAGCAATTGAAAGAAAAGGGCAGCTCCCGATGCATTGTGGAAAAAGACTAGATCATTGTACTTGAGAGACCGACGCGTAACTATCAACGAGAACTTGTATTATTTTAAATTCCTTCAAATATATATTTCTTTAATCAATACCTTTGTTTACTTCTTTCCATCCTGACTACCAAAGAAGTCTACAAATTCAGAAGTGGGATAAAGTGAATCCAAAGTGTGTGAAAATTAACATTTTTTTGCATTTGACACGCGGTCGATCAACATTGTTATAGTGCTATTGTTATTAATTGTATACCATTATGCGATTGAAAGTGAATTGTGTTATTCGGGCTAAAATCGTGTTTTGTGTCTCGGCGATTGTTTTGCTAAACTATTGGAAATATTGACGTTTTGGAAAAATTTATGTTAGAATATTAATTTACTCTTACATACAAAAACACATTATAGATTACTGAGTAAAGTAATAAATCTTTGTATAGAGTTCGATTCTAGTAAGTATCTTTGTTACATGCCGAAATATTATTTTATGTTTACTTCTATGGCGATAGCCGTTTAGCCTGCGTGCATTATACCAGTCAGTTCAAGTCAGTCAGTCACTACAGTAAGATCTCATAGCCTTCCTTAGGTTCTAATAAAGTTCTTTAAGTATATATATAATAAAAGTATTATTTATTTCATTGCCCATTTCCAATAGGTTATGGGCCCAGTAAACGTGTTTTATTTTAATTATAAACGATTTAGCTTTTAATTATTGATAAGAATACTATAAGAACACATAGTTATTAATTAATGAAATTAGTTTATAATATAAAAAAATAATAAACTCAAACTAAAAAAATTAATTAAAAGTTAAGTGATAATATTAACATTTTTTTAAGTGACAATGCAAGACATAAAAACAAAAGAAACATTAAAGTTTTTGATGGTGATAAATATAGTGTGTGGAAATTTAGAATTCGTGCAATTTTAACTGAATACGATGTAGTTAAAGTTATTGACAATATAATGCCGGAAATAGTGACTGAAGAATGGAAAAAGGCAGAGAGGACTGCACAAAGTTTAATCGTGGAATATTTAGCAGATTTTTTTCTTGGATTTGCAAAAGCAGATTCAACAGCGAGACAAATATAACCGATCTCGATAAAATTACGAGAGAAAAAGTCTTGCAACTCAACTAGCTCTACGCAAGAAATTGCTTTTATTAAAATTAGACGGAGATACGCCTTTATAAAACATTTTACAATTTTTGAAGAGTTAATTATGGAATTAATAGCAGCAGGTGCAAAATTGGAAGAAACAGATAAAGTGTCACATCTTTACTGACTTACCTTCATCTTATGACGGTGTAATTACTGCAATAGAAACATTATCTGAAGATAATTTAACCCTTGCATTGTAAAAACCAGGCTTCTAGATCACGAGGTTAAATTAAAATCGGACAGTCGTGATACAAGTGCAAAAGTTCTCATGTCGAGCAAGAAATTAATAAAAAGCAAAGATTTGAAAATTTCAAGACAAAAAATAACAACCAATTTTTAATAAAAATAAAAACCAATTAATAATAAAAATAACAACTATAAAGGAAGAAAAAAAATATATAAATGCCGATCATGTGGACATAGAGGGCACAAGTCCTATAATTGTTTTTACAAGAAAGATGATAACGCAGTAATGACAGTTCAAACTGCTATCAGTAATGAGGATACTTCTTTCGCATTTATGGCTGGAAGATTTCAATTTTATTTCGAATGAAAAGACAACAATTATTTGGATTCAGGAGCATCGGATCATCTAGTTAATGATGAAAATTTGTTGCATGATATTATTAAGTTGTCGACGTCCAATAAAAATATCTGTAGCAAAGAATGAAACATTTATAATGGCAACAAAGAAAGGATCTGTTCACGTAACGAGTAATGAAGGAATTGAAGGGATTTTGGAAAACGTTCTCTACTGTCTGATGTACCACATAATTTACTATCCGTGCGAAAAATTCAGCAAACAGGAGCAGCAGTCATCTTTCACCCACAATGAAATGGAGATTAAAAGGGTAGTATAATATTAAATGCAAACTTTTAAATAATCTTATAGTTGTTGAATTTTTAATTAAAAATAGTAAACGAAGTAGTAATTTAATATGTAAATCTTTAATCAATGATAATTATAATTTATGGCACAAACGATTGGGACCACATTGGCAAAACTAAATTTTTAGAATTAAAAAATAAATTAATGGTCGAAGATTTTAATTTGATAAATAAAATAGTACCTAATAATGATTTAGTGAGGCTTGTATAAATGGTAATCAGTCAAGGTTACCGTTGAAAATGAAAAAGGATAAAAACTTATATTAAACGATCATTATTTATTGTACATTCTGATGTATGTGGACCAATTACTCCTTCTACAATTGATAATAAAATTATTTTGTACTTTTTATTGACGAATTTACGCATTACACTGTTACTTATTAATTACTTATAAATCAGAAGTATTTTCTGCATTTAAAGATTTTATTGCAAAAAGTGAAACACATTTTAATTTAAAATTAGTTAATTTATACTCCGATAATGGCAGAGAGTATATATCGAGAACGATGATAAGCGATGCACATTTAGAAAAAAAATTTTTGGGGTGAAGCAATTCTTACTACTACCTATTTAATCAATTTAACACCTACTAAAGCAATAAAGTGTAATAAAACGCCATTTGAGATATGGCATAATAAAAAACCAAAATTAAAATTTTTAAAGTTTTTGGTTCAACTGTTTATATTCATAATAAAGTAAGGAAAACTAAATTTGACAAGAACTGATTCATTAAATATAAATGAAAAATCAGTAGCCAAGTTGCATAAATTTGATAATGAAAAAATCAGAAGATTTATATGGATCGATAAATCTGATATGAATAAATCAGATAAAAATACAAATGAAAAATATAGTAATAAAACTGAAATAAGTAACAAAGTAATACCTTTAATAAAAACAAAAGAGTCTTTATCTGAAAGTGACAAAAATGTGTCTGAAAATTTACAAATAAATGTTGAACCTAGAAGGAGTGATAGAATCAAATGTTGCCCTCGTGTTTCTTATAATGAAATTGATATGCCAAATGATTTTTTAATGTGTACTCAATCGATATTATATAAAATTCCTACTTCATTTCAAGATATTAAAAATAGTAATGATAGAATTAAATGGGAACAAGCTGTCAAAGATGAAATAATTTAATCTGTTAATTCATCATATGGACGTTAAAACTGCGTTTTTAAATGGAATATTAAAAGAAGAAATTTACATGAAAGTGTCCTGATGGTATTGAATTGTAACAGTAAACAAGTTTGTAAACTAAATAAAGCAATTCATAGACTGAAACAGGGAGCCAGATGTTGGTTTGAAGTATTTGAACAAACACTTTTACAAATCAATTTTCGAAATTCATCAGTTGATCGATGCATTTACATTCGAGATAAAGGAAATATAAAAGGAAAATATTTATGTCGTTCTTTACGTTGATGATGTTATAATCAATTATAGCTATTAATCACAATATGAACAATTTTAAAGATTATTTAATGAATAAATTTTCTATGACAGATTTAAAAGAAATTAAATTTTTTTATTGGCATAAAAATAGAAAGGCAAAATAACATAATAACATTAGACCAGAGTGTTTATATAAAAGTAATTTTAAATAAATTTAATATGGCTGATTGCAAACCTGTAAGTACGCCTCTTCCAAGTAAAATCAATTATGAATCTTTAGATTCTGAAGAAAAAAATGATGCACCTTGTCGAAATCTATTGGATGTTTAATGTATTTAATGATCTGCACACGACCCGATTTGAGTATATCGGTTAAACATTTTAAGCAGATACTCCAATAAAAATAATAAAGAACTTTGGCAAAATTTAAAAAGAGTTTTAAGGTATACTTAAAAGGTTCAATTAATGTAAAATCATTTTATGTTCAAGGTGAATTTAATAACATTTGAGTGGTGTATGTTGATTCTGATTGGGGAGGTAGTGACAAAGATAGAAAAGTACTACAGGATATTTGTTTAAATTATTTGAAAGATGTACCATATGTTGGAGTACAAAAAGACAAACATCAGTTGCAGCCTCGTCTACAGAAGCCGAATATATGGCTCTTTATGAATCTGTTAGAGAAGCACTCTGGCTAAAATCTTTAGCTAAAGGTATTAATGTTGACATGTTCGATCCAATAATTATTTATGAAGATAATAATGGATGTATAAGTATCGCGAATAATCCAACTAATCATAAACGATCGAAGCATATCGATATTAAGTATCACTTTTCTAGAGAACAAATAGAAAAGAATGTAATCAAACTTAAATATGTTCCTACAGGTAATCATATAGCTGATGCCTTGACGAAATCATTGCCTACGCCGAAGTTTCTGGAATTGAGAGCAGTCATGGGATTAAAATAATTTTTTAAATTAACATTTGTATAATGACATATATTTGTATTTGAATAAAGGTCTGATTAGGTTTTTCTGGGTTTCCCTAATCCTTTGCAACGAATGTTAGGCCAATGTATTTCCCAGAGAAACTTAAGGAAGGTTAGAGTTATTATCAATTTATAATAAAATATATGATATTGTAAAATCTATCACTGTTTATAAACAATGTATTTTTGAGGGGGCCTGTTAGAATATTCATTTACTCTTACATACAAAAACACATTATAGATTACTGACAAGGAGAGGCCAAAATTTTATCGGAAAATTTAAAGTTACAATTTAATGATTCTTTTAGCCCAAAATTTCGTCTAATTCTTATTTCTCCCATAACTTTTGACCATATTAAAATATTTGAACTTCCTTTTTATCAAAACGTATATACTCGATCTCAGCTTTCTTTGAAAATTTAGTTTGTACGTACATCTTTAATTGTTTTTGAGTTATAAGCATTCAAACTCCACGGTTTTTTCGGCGAGATTTTCATTATTTGCTTATATCTATCGTAAAAATGGCCATTGGATACTAAAACTCCGGCTTTCTGCATGATTTTATAGTAGAAATTATATCCTAGAGTTTGGTAAGGATCCGTTTTCCAGAGGGTGTGTCCTCTCCTTGTGAGTAAAGTAATAAATCTTTGTATAGAGTTCGATTCTAGTAAGTATCTTTGTTACATGCCGAAATATTATTTTATGTTTACTTCTATGGCGATAGCCGTTTAGCCTGCGTGCAATTATACCAGTCAGTTCAAGTCAGTCAGTCACTGCAGTAAGATCTCATAGCCTTCCTTAGGTTCTAATAAAGTTCTTTAAGTATATATAATAAAAGTATTATTTATTTCATTGCCCATTTCCAATAATTAGCAACGTCGAATAATTGAAATCATGATGAACCGGAAATTCACTATCAACGAGTTGAAAGAAATGTTACGCGCACGAAACCTTAGTGTGACAGGTTCCAAAGCAGAATTAATAATTAGATTAGTTCTATAGGAAATACCGTGACCAAGAAAGAAGACCAAAATCACGCATTAGAATTGGCCGCAGATCAGCAAAGTGCGAGACATCAAGTGAGATGAGGCCAGAAGAAATGCAAAACGCAATAGGGCGAATAAGTGCAACAGATATTGAAGCGATGATCAAGGAACTAACATTTTTGAGGCAACGGGAAGCGCAACGTGAAGTTCATACTCCAATTAGGCAAAGAACACTTTTTCGTAGCAGCCCAGTAGTGAGTGAAACGTCAGCTCCAAGCTATACAAATGATATTAGTATACGTGCACTCAGTGATTTATTATGTGACTTTAATGGTCGCGATAATAGTTATGTAGATGGGAGCAGCAAGTAAAACAGCAGTCTACGTACGAATTAGACGATAGAAGAATGCGTGTTTTAATTAGCTCTAAATTGAAAGATTATGCTGCAAGTTGGTTTCATTCAAAAACCAGAGTATTTAGTAATGAGCATTGATGCATTGTTAGAAGAAATGAAGAGAATGTTCGATCATCGGCCAAGTAAATTACAACTCAGTCGAGATTTTGAAAATCGTATTTGGAAATCTGGTGAAAAATTTTCAAATTATTTTCACGAAAAAATTATACTCGGTAATCTAGTACCAATTGTAAATGAAGATATAGTCGAGTATATTATTGATGGAATTCCAGATCAACAATTAAAAGACAAGCTAGAATCATGAGATTCAGAACTACGACTGATTTATTATCAGCTTTTGAAAATATTACGCTTGACTCGCGAAAAGGAAAATTGGAAAAACGAGAAAAAGAAACTACTTTTTCAAGGACAGAATCGAACAAACAAAAAAACCGTTAGGTGCTTTAATTGCATGGAGACGGGGCACATTTCATCAAAATGTAGCAAACCTCGAAGATCACATGGATCTTGCTTCGAATGTGGATCAACGTCGCACCAACTGAAGGACTGTCCGCGGAGGAGATCATCGAGTCATCGAATCAGCGAAACCAGAAAGGAGCCAACAGCGGGAACATCAGCCAACGTGGTCCATGATTGTAAATTCACGATAAATGCAATGTTAGATTCCGGATCTCCCATTATCTTATAAAAAGCAGTTTTGTCCCTCTTGAAGCACGATCAAAATTATCAAATTTAGCTTATGATTTTTGCGGTATAAACGGGTCGCGAATTGAATTTGTAGAATGTTTAACAGTAAGTTTGAAATTAAAGGTATCGAACTATCTTTATCATTCTACGTAGTACCAGATAAAACGATGGCTTTTGCTGCGATACTTGGACGTGATTTTACATCACATCCGTCGATAAAATTGTCACTTGATGGAAATTTAATTATTTCAAAAAAAGAAATGAAAATTGAAAATTTTGATTCCGCACTTAAACAAATTTTAAATATTGATTGTATTAATACTGTTACCTTAGAAACGGAAAAATTACAAATAAATCCAGATTTAGATTGTAAAACTATTTATAAAATCGAAAAATCATTTGAAAAAAATTATTTAAATATTTTACACAAAAAGACCTTCCAATCTGATTACGAAATGAAAATTGTATTAAAGCACGATCAACCTATTAGTTTTAGACCGAGAAGATTGTCATATACTGATAAAAATAAATTGCAATTGATTTTAGATGATTTATTAGAAAGAAAATAATCCGTGCAAGTGAATCGCCGTATGCCAGTCCGATTGTTTTAGTGCGTAAAAAGAGCGGAAATGTCGGACTTTGTGTAGATTACCGCGAATTAAATAAAATTACAATAAAAGATAATTTTCCAAACTCATGAATCGACGATAACATTGATCAACTGAAAAATAGAAATATTTCACTACAATCGATTTAAAGGATGGATATTTTAATGTAAAATTGAACGAGGAGAAAAAATACACATCTTTGTTACTCCTCTTGGCCAATTTGAATTTTTACGTTGTCCCTTCGGTTTGACAAATGCACCGATAGTTTTCGCTCGATTTATTAAAAAGTATATTTAATGAATTGATAAGATTAGATAAAATTTTAATATTTTTGATGATTTTTTGATAGCTACGGAATCGCTAGATGAGCATTTAGAAATTTTAAACGAAGTTTTTCAAACTGCCACGAAGAATAATTTGGAATTTAACTAAGTAAATGTTTTTCGTACAAACAGAAATAATTATTTAGGTTATCACATTAATTATTCTGGAGTCCGTCCAAGTGATGATAATATTCAAGCAGTCTTAGATTATCCTATTCCACGAAACACAAAAGATGTACTACGTTTCGTTTCACTTGCAAGTTATTTTAAACGTTTTATCGAAGGATTTTCAATTATTGCAAAACCATTGTATAACTTAGTTCGGAAAAACGTAAAATTTATCTTAGGTGATAAGGAAATTGAGGCATTTGAAAGATTAAAAATGCAGTTAGCGAACAAGCCAATTTTAGCAATATATGCACCTACAGCCGAAACAGAGTTACATTGCGACGCGAGCGCATCGGGTTTCGGGGCTATACTTTTGCAAAAGCAAATTAATGGTCAGTTTAAACCAATTTCATATTTTAGTCAAAGAACAACAACAGCAGAATCAAAATATCATAGTTTTGAACTCGAATGTCTTGCTGCCGTTAACGCGATTAAACGATTTAAAATTTATTTAGAGGGTATTCTTTTTAAAATAGTTACTGACTGTGACAGTTTTCGTTTACCACTAAGCAAAAAAGAAGTAAACCGAGAATTTCGCGATGGGCCATGTTTTTACAAGATTATGATTACGAAATTCAACATAGACCTGGTAAAAGAATGAGCCACGTTGATGCTCTTAGTCATTGCCATAGTGTATTAGTAATACAGGGGAATACTTTTGAACAAACACTTGCAATTTGTCAAGACAAAGATGAAATTATTTGTCAAATTCGCGAAAAACTTGAACGAACGGAAATGAATCATTTTGAACTACGAGAAGGTATGGTATATCGAAAAGATAAAATGAAAAACTATTATTTTATGTGCCACACTCAATGGAAAATAATGTTATACGCACATGCCATGACGATCTTGGTCATGTCGGAGTGGATAAAACAGTAAATAATATCTTAAAACTATATTGGTTCCCAAAATTGCGTGAAAAAGTTAAAGAATATATTTCAAATTGTTACGTTGTATTGAATTTTCACCGCCAAATGAAAAACAGGAAGGTATGTTGCATACTATTGAAAAAGAAAAGTTACCATTTCACACTTTACATATAGATCACTTAGGACCTTTAGAAAAAACGGGAAAAGGTTACAAACATTTATTATCTATTGTTGATTCTTTTACAAAATTTATAAAACTTTATCCGTGTAAAACCACAAATTCTCAAGAAGTTATAAAATATGTAAAGGAATATTGTCGAGCCTATAGTAAGCCAAAACGTATAATCACAGATCGAGGACCTGCATTCACTTCGGATGCAGTAAAACAATATTTTGAAAGCGAAAATATGCAACATATATTAATCGCAGTAGGTACACCAAGAGCGAATGGACAAGTCGAACTTTTTAATAGAGAACACCTATGATAGCGAAATTGTGTGAATCTCAAACAAATGGGACAATGTATTAGAAAAAGTTGAATTTGCGTTAAATAATACTATTTCTCGTACAACAAAAGATACTCCAAGTAGATTGTTATTCGGAATAGAACAACGTGGACAAAATAATGACTGTATAAAAACTTTTCTAGAGATAGATGCAGAAATTGAAAGAGACTTAGAAAAAATTAGAGGAAAAGCTAAGGAAAATATTGTAAAATCTCAAGCGACAAATGAAAAATATTATAATGCTAAACGTAAGGATGCGAATATGTATAATGTAGATGATTATGTTATGGTAAGAAACATTGACACTTCAGCAGGCGTGAATAAAAAATTAATTCCTAAATATAAAGTAAATGACATTGAAGGTTTTCAAATAACACAAAAACCTTACAATGGTGTTTTAGCACCGGACAACATGAAACCTTATATTGCAATTTAATCATGTATTTTTAATACAATTGTACAGTATTTTAGAGTATGTATAATTTGCATTTTTTTATGTTCCGCCGGGATGGCTGAAATGTCAGAATGGCCGAACTGTAGACTTATGTAGTAAAAGGAAAGGAAGAGGGATTAAGCATATGCGGAGAAGACTGATAATCGGAGGAGGCGTTACATTGCTTACCTTTTCTTTTCCCTAATTATTATTAGTTTATTATTAGTACGTGTTAATAATAGCATAATTAAGGATTATCGAAATATTGTAGCGGTACTCTTATTGTACAGCCGCTACCCGTTTAGGTAAAGGTAAGAGACATATTGTTCTAATGGGGGCTTGCCATCAATGTAAACATGTGCGCATTTATTACATAGGTACAGCAATTGAAAGAAAAGGGCAGCTCCCGATGCATTGTGGAAGAAGACTAGATCAGTTGTACTTGAGAGACCGACGCGTAACTATCAACGAGAACTTGTATTATTTTAAATTCCTTCAAATATATATATCTTTAATCAATACCTTTGTTTACTTCTTTCCATCCTGACTACCAAAGAAGTCTACAGTATGGTATATTTGCATTAATTACGGTATTTTACGGGAAAAGTACTGCAGTTTTCGGAATATTTATATTAATTACGGGATTTTTCGGGATTTCCGGGATATTTGCACTAAGTACGGAATTTTTTGGGAATTTCGGGATATTTGAACTAATTTCAGGAATTTTCAGAAATTCGTGGATATTTTCATTACTAACTGGTTTTTGAAAATTCTGGGATTTTTTAAGGTATTGGGGATATTTGCATTAATTACTGTTTTCTATGGGTTTCCGGGATAATTTGCATTATTTACGGGATTTTGCCGAATTTCTGGGAATTTTGAAGGCATTTGGGATATTTGACTAATTACGGGATTTTTTGGGAACTCTGAGTATTTTTAAGGTATTTCGGGGTATTTAAACTACTTTATGGATTTTTCGGGAATTCTGGGAATTCTGAAGGTATTTCAAGCTATAATAATAAATTTTATATAGAGCCTAATAATAATATTTAAAAATTAAGTAATATTTTCAGTAGTAGTAAAATTAATAATTGTTAAAATTGATTTTTTTCAATTTACACCCAGGCTTTTCCCTTTAGGTTTCAAGGAATTTTACATTACTTACGGACATTGTTATTTATACCTTGATATTCAATTGATTTACACATGAAAATTAAAAAAAAATAATTTTAGATTTATTCGGTTTCATCCATTTCTATAACATAATATATATTTTTATATATATATACATATATACATATATATAAATAAATTAAGTAAACTTAGATTTATAAATGAAGTTTTTTCAATAGTTCTGCACTTCGAATTGTCGGCTCTTCAAAATTTTCTATGGCCAAAAAAAATTATAAAAGACATACAATTCTGTTGGAAATTTTACTTGAAAAAGTAAATGAAATTTAATAAAAATTTGAAATGTTTCTAAAAAACCACTTTTTGTTGACATCTCCTTCTTTTCCGCTCTGATATAATATTCTCCGATTTTTGAGTCAACATTTTGAACAACGCAGATAATAATTGGCCTTAACTTGTTTTTATTGGAAAAAGATGTTTCCTGTATATCTTGATGTACCTGCAAAAAATATTTATTTTAAGTATATAAAATACATAGACCACTTATATCAAATTAATGAGTAGGAATGCTGATTGAAAAACGTATGATTGCTTATTTGTATACAATTGTACGATACGATAAATTAAAGTTATATTACAGATAGAGATATTTTACAAATTGCCTTTTTATAATAGCGAGAAACTATTATACATAAATTACGGAAACATACGGATTTTTTTATGTAGTAATTATAATGATAATATTTTTATTATGGAAAACTTACTGTTAAATAGCGCAGCATTGCAGTAGGTGGAATATTATCCTTGCTGCGTCCGCGTTTTCTATCCTATAACACATACCAAAAACAAAATTATACTTAAAGATATAATACTTAAATTATAATTATTAATGTTTATTTTTTTAAAATTAAATATTTAACATACACTTTTTCTACTTTCTTCTTCTAGTAAAATTGGCAATACGCTTACTGTTTTGAGGTTATCTAAAAAAAGGGTAATTATTATTTTATTAATGATTACTAAATATTGCACAGGGGATATTAAAGCATGAGGCATGCGATGGCTCAGTCAGTAGGGCGTCGGGCTTGTAATCTGGAGGTCCCAGATTCGATTCTTCAATTATATTACTAACTTTCAAATCTAAAGAAATTTGTTAATTTTTTTATGTACATTGCTTAATATATTTTGGAATAAAATCAACAACAATTGTGCCTAAAAAACGCTGCAAACTAACCCTATAACGCTAAAATTGCAATTTTCGTATACTCTGTAAGTTTAATGAAAACTAAGGACCTCAAACTTAAAAATTATCGGCATATAAAAATAAATTTCAGTAACTATTTTGAGTCATAAAATCGATTTTTGAGCCCGATATTTCGCTCTTCTAAATATATCAATATACACTCTAAACCCTAATCTGTAAAAATCGACGTTAGAATGTTTAAATTCGTGATTTTACAGTTTTGAAAAGGTTAAAATCATAAAATTACACATTAGAGTAGGTAAAATACATAATTTACACATTAAGCAATGGAAATTGTGATATTTACAGATTTGAAATGTGTAAAATATGAAATTTACGGCAGTGAAAAGTGCGAAGATTCGGCGACTAAATACAAAACAATAAAGGTTAAAAGTACTCATCTTACGATTTGAAAAGTGTAAATATAGAGAATAACGATTTGGAAAACTGTAAAATCTCGTGCATTGATTTAAATCTATAAATATTAGATTTTCAACTTCTTGGAAAGAAGAAAATAATAAAAGTTTATTTATATATAGAATATAAGTAGAGGGTTTTAATTAGAAGAATTATAACCTAAATTAATATTTAGGTTATTGCGAAAACGATTCTTATACACTACAAATACATACAATATTTCAATTATGCTGTTAAAATTAACTCTTATTATATATATAAACAAATTTTTATTTTTGAGAAACTATTACCACGGTTTTTTTAAACGATTTATATACACTTTCCAAATCGTAAGATGAGTACTTTTAACCTTTATAAAAGAGTTAAATTCTATTTTTCATCTTCCGCTCTTGAAACATTTAATTTTTACAATTTGCACTTTTCAGATGTGTAATTCTACCATTTTACTCTTTTGGTAAATGTAAAATCTTGAATTTACAGTTATGTATTTAGTCGCCGAATCTTCGCAATTTTCACTGCTGTAAATTTCATATTTTACACATTTCAAATCTGTAAATATCACAATTTCCATTGCTTAGTGTGTAAATTATGTATTTCACCTACTCTAATGTGTAATTTTATGATTTTAACCTTTTCAAAACTGTAAAATCACGAATTTAAACATTCTAACGTCGATTTTTACAGATTAGAGTTTAGAGTGTAGAGCTAAAAGTAATGAGTTAAGTAAATATAACGAACCATCTGGAATATCAGCAACTCTTTGAAGCAAATCATTGCGATTTGTCTTGCAATAATCCAATATTAAATCCTTGAATTTCGCTTCGAAATTTTGAACTAAATTGAATTCCTTTTCTGGAAAAAGTGCATCGAACTCGTAGTCAATCTAAACATAAATTATAATTTATAAACACATTTTAATATCGACTTCATGAAGTGCAATTTTAACAATCTCATTTTCTGTAATTGAACAAGCAGATTTGACGTAAAAATAACTGATTTTCAGAATATTCCATGACTTTTTAAATGTAACCGAGAAAACATTTATAAGTTTCTATATTCAACTTTTGTTTACTAACCAATATTCCGTTGTAATTTACAAATCGCGGAAAACGATTTAAAATAAAGTGGAGCGTCCAATTTTCTTGTTTTGATCTATTGCTTGATAACATCTCCACGCGTTTTTCACGCGTTTCGGACATTAATTTGTTGTGAGTGAATAGTTTCTCGATCTACTTACTTTCATGTCGTATAACTCATCTATAGACAATCCCTCTTCATTGTTGATTTGTAAAGGATCGATTTTTTTGCGCTTATTCTTTTTTTTCCGGATCCAAAGTCCGCGCCTTATATTTTAGTCGATTAGCAAACATTCCATATGTGAAATATTCCTGAAACAATGCAAAAAGCTTAAATAAAGACATTTCTGTAACAATATATTACTAAAAATTCAAGGATGTCTAGGATAAATTTTTATTCTGCTTTTTATTTTATTAGTTTTTGAATAAATAAACATATTGAAATTTATTTTATTAATTTGCATATCTTGAAGCAATCTAACAAGGAAAGTCTCACATCTCTGGTTAAATATTGATTTAAAATAAGACTTAACTTTATATTATTTAACTTAAACACGTATATCTTTGGCTGAATATTTTTCATGAATATAGTCATAACTAGAATTGCATTGCGCGTGAAATCTATTTTTATAAACATTATCCGTTGCAGAGTAAAAAGTTTTAAAATATTTTTTACTTTATTTATTTAAACAAATTTTCAGAAACAATATGTTTACCTTTAACATGATCTTAAATGACATATCGTAGATTAAAATAAACTAAATGAAAATAATTTTACTTTTATTGGGTGTAAAATATAACAAACTATACTAATCCAGTAATATTGTTATCATAAATATTAAGTCTTTATAGTCGAAATATTGGTTCAATTATTCTGCGCTCTCTGAGTATTGGGTACTTAATTTATTATTTTTCTTCGCTTAAAAGTAAAGTTTGGCAAACTTTGAAAAAATTCGTTCTTTACTTCGTAATTTTAATTTAATTTTACAACTGTTTAATTTAATTTTACAGCTTTTTATTTAATTTCACATGCAATTTTTATTTACAGGTTAAAAGAGAACGCATATAAAATCACTACTCGCTGAAATATTTCATTCACTTACCTTTAAAAAACAATTTGAAAGATTTCCTATTCGATTATTATTCTTTTACTGAAAACGTGATGGATTTCGTACAAGGTTCATATTGTGAAAAGAAATTTAGGAATAGTGTACTGCTCAAATCATATTTTATAAATGATCATCAAATAGTGCTCTCACGTGAAAGCGAAAACGGATTTATTTGTAAAACAGACAATTGCATGAAAATTTTCAAATCAAGTAAGGGTTTCTTCAACCATATAGATAAAATGCACGTGGGTTCAAAAAATGAAAGAAGTGAAAGTATAATTCCTGAAAGACATTTTGATGACTCATATAGTTCTGAAAAATTATTATTAACTAGTGATATTACTCAAATGATCGCGAACTTACGATTGTCTACAAATGTAACCGGTTCTGATTTAGGAAAATTTCTTGATTCTGTAGAAAATTTATTGACTAATCTTATGTCACGTATATCAGAAAAAGTACAATTTTTTTTAAACATAAAAATATCGAACTTACTGATGACGAAACGCAAAATTTTTAAATATGTTCGATAATAAAGAGTTATTTTCCCAGTATAAGACTGCAAGGACAAATTAAGGCTTTAAAAAATAATTATCATTATATTGATGTGAATGAAATCGCTTTAGGTGAACGAAAGGAAATTGATAAAAAAAGTGGGAAACCCATTTTTATAACTGATTCATTTCAATACATACCAATTATTAATACATTAAAGTTAGTGCTGTCAAACGAAGAAGTATTTAGTTACATCAACAGAAATGAAATGGTATTAGAAGATAATTTACTAACTAGTTTTCGAGATGGTGAACAATTTAAAAATAATTTGTTTTTTAAAAAATATAAAAATGCTCTTGGACTCCACTTATATTTCGATGAGTTTTTAGTTAATAATCCATTAGGAAGCAAAACTCATGGTCAAAAAATTGAAGCATTCTATTACAGTATTGAAAATCTTTCATCACATTTAAATTTTATTGGAAATGTTCATGTGTTAGCTTTATCCTATAATAAAGATATCCAAAATTATGGTATAAATTAATTCTTGAGACCTGCAGTTTATGAGTTAAAGCAACTAGAAAGTGACAACAGTGTTCCGGTAAAAATTAATAATACCGATTTTATTTTACGTTGTACTCTTTTAACAGTATGTACGGATACCTTAGTAGCTCACGAAGTACTTGGATTTTTAAGCACCGCAGCTACTTTTTTGCAGATTATGTAATATAAGTAGAGATGAATACAAGATTTCTCCTTGGACAATAGCTTCGAGAAGAACGCCAGAATTACACAAACATCATTGTTCTCAAGTTACAATTAATAAAACAGCGAACTCAATGGCAGGAGTAAAATTTAATAGTATATTAAGGGGAGTCCGTAGAGTATAGTTGAATATATCACCACCCGAAAATTTGCGAGCAGAAGTGGCGCTGCCGTCAGATAGACTGAGTTCATATTTGACAAAAATTTTGGACAATTAAAAAAAAAGAGTTTTTTACTACACAAAATCAAAGTTAAGCGCCATAGCTATTGATGTAATGATTAATTACATATTACTTAGCTGATCGAAAAGTCAGTATTTTCGACAAATAGTGAGAAGTACGAAGTGACTTCGGTATGTGTTCTCAGAATTGATTCGTATTTCTCACTATTCGTCGAAAATACTGACTTTTCGATCAGCTAAGCAATATGTAATTAATCATTACATCAATAGCTATGGCGCTCAACTCTGATTTTGTGTGGTAGAAACTCTATTTCCTATAAATGTTTATAATTATTGTCGAATATGAACTCAGTTTATCTGACGGCAGCGCCACTTTTGCTCGCAAAATTCGGGTGGTGGATTTATGAAGCTATGAGTATGGACTGCCCTTAAACGATTTAAAATATTTTCATTGTACTCAAAACTATATTTTCGATATTATGCACGATATTCTTGAAGAAGTAGGACATTTTGATGTCAAATTAGTAATAGCTCATTTTATTGCATCATATGAATTAAGTATTAACCCTACTAAAAAAAATCATTTGAGATCTCATATGATGAATCACGTAAGATTTCATATGAGATCTCAAATGAGATATCATATGATGTATCATATGAGGTCTCATACGAGTTCTCGTGCCAAAACATCATATGATTTCGCACATGAGATCTCATATGATATCTCATTTGAGTTTAGCGTTTCTAAAATGAATGTATAATTTTTGGATAATTAATTAATTAAATTTAAATACTTGAAACTATGTATTTAAGGTATTTAAACGAGTTATCATTGCTATAATCAATTATTAATTAAAGCTTATAGTGACAATACTGTTGCCTTCTTATCTTGAAATTAACTTGCACGTCAAATAATATTAAACTATATTGCTAACTATATTTAATTAATTCTGAAAATAGTTAAAATTTATATATTTTTTAGTATACTTAAGATGATACAATGGGATATATATATATATATGTGTAAATAAACAATATTATTTTATGATATTTTTTAAATAAAAATATATTTTCATTACAAACAAGAATTCAACAATGAATAAACTTCTTACAATAAAATAATATAAATTAGTTACAATTATGGTTTTTTTGAAAAACATTTTACTTTTTCTATAATAATAGGTATTGATTATTATGAAGCAACTTCAGAAAATTATACTAAGACCGTCGATATTGCTTCACTATCTTCACCAGGTTGTACTATATCGTCAAAGTATCATTATGTAAATTTCAATACTTTTGCCTGATCGTTGTACACAAAATTCTCTTTCTTCATTAGTCGGTCCAATAAAGGAACACAATTTTCTGTGCGATGATTAGGCAAAAATTATTAAAATTTATTTGATACTTGACGATATAGTACAGCCTGATAATGATAATAAAGAACTATCGAAACGTCCTAGAATAATTTTCTGAAATTACTTCATTACGATCAATACATATTATTATAAAAGTATTGCTGATGAATTAGTAACGTCTACATTAAGGGGGTGCCATAGTGAAAAACTATCGACGAAGCGTCGGTAATGTAGTAAGCTGTAATGTACTAGTAGCGCCATCATCCGTTGAAAAATTATATTAATTTATAACCTCACAGTAGATGGCGCCAATAGCACATTCCAGCTATCATATTCATTCATAAATAACCTTGTAGATTGCATTATTTAACATAATTAATACAGACGATGCAGGAATATTTTAATCACAATTTTTACAATAAACTTTTTGACAACAATTGTTATCCACTTTCCATGCAATCGTTTTCTGCATTTTGATATACAGACGATGCAGGAATTATACAACTTAATTTGACATTTATTACTACATTTTCCGTGCAATCGTTTTCTGCATTTTGATACGCAGACAATGCAGGAATTTTGAAACCAAAAATTATTACAATAATCAATTATACAACTATTGCTATACATAATTCTATGCGATCGTTTTCTGCATTTTGTTAGGCAGACGATGCACGAATTGTTACCATAAAATTATACAATAATCATTTTGACAACTATTGCTATACTTTTTCCATGCAATCGTTTTCTGCATTTTGATACGCAGACGATGCAGGAATTTTGAAACCAAAATTATTACAACAATCAATTTAACAACTATTGCTACACATAATTCTATGCGATCGTTTTCTGCATTATTTAGGCAGACGATGCACGAATTGTTACCATAAAATTATACATTGATCATTTTGACAACTACTGATATATATTTTCCATGCAATCGTTTCTGCATTTTGATACGCAGACGATGCAGGAATGTTCAAACCAAAATTATTACAATAATCAATTTAACAACTATTGCTACACATAATTCTATGCGATCGTTTTCTGCATTTAGTTAGGCAGACGATGCACGAATTGTTACCATAAAATTATACAATGATCATTTTGACAACTACTGTTACACATTTTCCATGCAATCGTTTTCTACATTTTGATACGCAGACAATGCAGGAATTTTGAAACCAAAAATTATTACAATAATCAATTATACAACTATTGCTATACATAATTCTATGCGATCGTTTTCTGCATTTTGTTAGGCAGACGATGCACGAATTGTTACCATAAAAATTATACAATAATCATTTTGACAACTATTGCTATACTTTTTCCATGCAATCGTTTTCTGCATTTTGATACGCAGACGATGCAGGAATTTGAAACCAAAATTATTACAACAATCAATTTAACAACTATTGCTACACATAATTCTATGCGATCGTTTTCTGCATTTAGTTAGGCAGACGATGCACGAATTGTTACCATAAAATTATACATTGATCATTTTGACAACTACTGATATATATTTTCCATGCAATCGTTTTCTGCATTTTGATACGCAGACGATGCAGGAATGTTCAAACCAAATTATTACAATAATCATTTAACAACTATTGCTACACATAATTCTATGTGATCGTTTTCTGCATTTAGTTAGGCAGACGATGCACGAATTGTTACCATAAATTATACAATGATCATTTGACAACTACTGTTACACATTTTCCATGCAATCGTTTTCTGCATTTTGATACGCAGACGATGCAGGAATTTTGAAACCAAAATTATTACAATAATCAATTATACAACTATGCTATACATAATTCTATGCGATCGTTTTCTGCATTTTGTTAGGCAGACGATGCACGAATTGTTACCATAAAATTATACAATAATCATTTTGACAACTATTGCTATACTTTTTCCATGCAATCGTTTTCTGCATTTTGATACGCAGACGATGCAGGAATTTTGAAACCAAAATTATTACAACAATCAATTTAACAACTATTGCTACACATAACTCTATGCGATCGTTTTCTGCATTTTGTTAGGCAGACGATGCACGAATTGTTACCATAAAATTATACAATGATCATTTTGACAACTACTGTTATACATTTTCCATGCAATCGTTTTTCTGCATTTTTATCCGCAGACGATGCAGGAATTTTGAAACAAAAAATTATTACAATAATCAATTATACAACTATTGCTATACATAATTCTATGCGATCGTTTTCTGCATTTTGTTAGGCAGACGATGCACGAATTGTTACCATAAAATTATACAATGATCATTTTGACAACTATTGTTACACATTTTCCATGCAATCGTTTTCTGCATTTTGATACGCAGACGATGCAGGAATTTTGAAACCAAAAATTATTACAATAATTAATTATACAACTATTGCTATACATAATTCTATGCGATCGTTTTCTGCATTTTGTTAGGCAGACGATGCACGAATTGTTACCATAAAATTATACAATAATCATTTTGACAACTATTGCTATACTTTTTCCATGCAATCGTTTTCTGCATTTTGATACGCAGTCGATGCAGGAATTTTGAAACCAAAATTATTACAATAATCAATTTAACAACTATTGCTATATATTTTTTTTTAGTAAAACGTCCCTGGTAGAAAATAAAGCATCAGTTATGGTCGGCTCGTCATCTATTGACCATTTCAGGGTGGTCAGAAGATTCGACCAGAGTTTGACCATAGGTTAATATTTTGTCATTAAACTAAATTTTAGAATTTTTTACTTTCTACGCGATTACAGCAATAAAAATTAAACTATTTAAACTAACAAGGACACTATTTGCTGATAATCTTCAAATCTCTTATATTAGAGTTCGTATGCAAAAATATCAGTTCATTACCATATGCAGTTATTCAGCGATGAAGCTCAAATCTCTTATATTAGTGTTCGTATGCATAAATATCAATTCATTACTGCTTATATGCTATTCATCGATGAAGCTTAAATCACTTTTACTGTTGTTCGCAGGCAAAAATTTCATTTTTAGGGAAACTGTACTTTGAACATGAGCATACACTTAAAATTTATTCGATAAAGCTCAAATGATTTATTCTGGTATTCGTACACAAGAACAGGATTTCTGAAAAAAAATTTTTTTCAATTGTGACACTTTATTTCTACAATTTTTCAAAATGGTTTATTTCATCTATTTTTTTAACAAACTGTAAATATTAAAAAAAATTTATTTGTTAAAGTTGTTTTTTTAATTGAAAAAAGTGCTTATTTAGATCAATTAAGATTTAATTACTACATCCATATATGTTTCATATATACTTAAATACCTTCATAATTTGTTTATTTAGTTACAAACAATGTATTTGGAAGTAAATGTAAGATATGCACTAATTTATAGTATTTAATCTTTCATTGTAAAATAAATGTGAAACGATATTTTTAAAAAGAATAACATTTTTTCTTATTTAGTTGAACAATTAATCAGACAAAACTAAGTATAACTTATTTATATTCATATGATTATATGTCTAACCTCAAAATCATTCATTATACGCGTACGGTAAACTTATGGTGAAATTCCGTCGGGTGTAAGCGGGGTTTTACACCAGAAACTACTCTATTTTCTGACCACTGATCATAAAATTGACAGACATTATGTCAAACGTATGCTCAAATTTCTACCAGGGGTTTTTGACTGTATTATTACACTTTTTATGCATTCGTTTTCTGCATCTGATATGCTGTTCAATGCAAATCATTCTATGAATTACCTTATTTTACCCAAATCTACTAATAAAAATTTATGTTGGCATCGTAGCTAAGCGCTAGCTGGTGTTGACATGGGCATCGCAAACAGTAGTTAGATGCAGGACTAGTTGACTAGTAGACAGCAGATAAATAAAGGATCCATTGTCATCGCAGTCTGCATTTAGTGGAAGATTCTATGAATGTTGTACTAAACTTCAATCCTAATCCGACCATTGACAGGGATGTACAAATGCACTTAGACATTAACCTGGAAGTACCTAAAAAGTTTTTTTACATGAACTAATCATTCACATATATAAAAGGAAACCGATGCAATAATTGAAGAGTAAGAACAGTAACCTAATCTACAAACGCAACTCTCATAATTACGGTCAATCGGTTAATTTTTCACTCACAAGATAGTCCTACATCCTTCACACATAATTTGACTGTACTTCTTTAGGTAGAGAATAAGATCTGCATAATGGTTTGGCGTTGGGTATTATTTCTAAAGACAATAATATGTATGCAATCAAACATAACCTTTATTACGTGCATGCAAGGAGTACCTGAAATTTCTCGTATATGGACTGCTTAATTACTAATATAGACAAAAGCCGTTGCATTAATTGAAGTACTTGGGTTTGGTAGATGATTAGTGGACGTAAATATGGACAGTAACCAACTCACAGGTAGAGATCCTATGGCTACTGTAACCAGCAGTTAGATGGAGATTCCATTGCTATTATAGACAGCTGTTCGAGGTCCAATTGGCAATTGTATTCAGCATTAGGTAGAGGATACAATGACATCATAGGTCTACTGTTAGTTCGAGAATTTCAATCCGGATCCGACTACTGACAGGGATGTACAAATGCACTTTGACGCCAACCTGGTAGTACTTAAAAAGTTTTTTTATATAAATAAAAGATGATCAATGCAATAATTGAAGAGAAAAACAGCAACCTAACCTCTAAACACAACTCTCTTAAATACGGTCAATCAGTTAATTTCTCACCTACAAGATAGCCCGACATCCATCACACATGATTTGTTTGCAGTTCCTTGGGTATCAAACATAACCTTTAAATCGGACGCCATCAAACACTGGATCGCTGGGTATTTATCTTATACAAGAATAATTGTATGAACTCGGCAACATTGATGTAGTCAGAAAAATCATTATCCAGTATTTCGAAATTTTCACCATATACCACAATGCTCACGAAAAAACACAACAATGTTTACAAGCCGTTTTGTTATCCAGCTGAAACGGTCCCGAGCGACGTGAACCTCACTAGTATCGACGCGGGAAGCACAACTGCGCATGCGCGCACGGACTCTAGTCGAACGGGAGACCGACGCAACCCGTTCTATCGACACTCGCGACTTGATAAAAGGCCGTGATTTCTTATTAATTTTTACTAATTTGTATAGCATCTGTTAATGCATAGCAATCTACTACATAAATATCACAATTAATTAAAAACTATTATTATCAAATAATTTAAATAATACGAGACGTTTTTTAAATTATGCGATATTCAACCTCACATAACGACGAATATAGCCTACGCGGACGGCTAACTCGATGACTCGACGCGTGAGCCGGCCGCCTAGGCCTCCGACTGAATATTTTTCACTCCTTTAAACGGCCTTGATTTTTGTTTGTCATTTTACGAATATATCTAAAGTATATAGATGTGTAGTTATGTACAAATAATAACCAGGTATAATTATTACTTTCTTTAAATAAACAATATAAATATTATTTGTAATTTTTCACTCATTGTAACGGCTTTTGATTATTCATTTTCTTCTTCATTTTAACAAATATATATTTATTATATATTTCTTCTTCATTTTAACAATATATATTTAATCTATATATATATCTGGTTTTGTATTAATAAGATAACCAAATATAATTAATTTTTTTTTTTCTTAAATAAACAATATAAATATTTTTGCTTATTTTCATTTTATGAATAAATAATATTATTATGAATAAATAATATTTATCAGTAAATAATAAATATAAATGATTTTTATAATTTGTCAATTTATAGAAAAACCCATTGCTACTTTGTTCAGTCAATCGACAGATATTTTAAATCGAGCTACTCCCCCCTGAAAAATGATTTCTAACCTTACACACCGTCGAATATAGCCTACGCGGCCGGCTAACTCGACGACTCGACGCGCGAGCCGGGCGCCTAGGCCTCCAGCAGACAATATTTGCTTTTTTAAACGTACTTAATTTTTGTTTTGTCAATTTTCGAGTTTATCTAAAGTTTATAGATGTGTAGTTTTGTACAAACAATAACCATGTACTATTTTTAATTTATATTAAATCAACAATATAAATATTATTTGTAATTTTTTCACTCATTGAAGCGGCTTTTGATTATTCATTTACTTCTTCATTTAAACAAATATATATTTAATCTATATATATCTTGTTTTGAATTAATGAGATAACCCAAGTATATTTATAATTTTTTGTATTAAATAAACAACATAAATAATATTGTCATTTTTTTCGCTTTATGAATAAATAAATATAATTTTGAAGAAAGTAAGATTTATCAAGTAAATAATAACATATAAATAATATTTGTAGATTATCGATATAAAATGAAAAACCCATTGCGAACTTATATATCAGTCAATCGGAGAGATCATTTAAATCGTAGCGTACTCCCCGCCCGGAGAAGAATGATTTCTAACTCTAACCACTGTCTGAAGTATAGAGCCTAAGCGGGCCGGCGAACTCGAACGACTCGACGCGCGAGCCGGCCTCCTAGGCCTCCAGCTGACCATTGGTTTCGCCTTTTTTTTTTTTTAAACGTCTATTGGAATTATCTGTTGTCATTGTAAACGAGTACATTTAACGTGATAGATGTTTGGTTTGTGTTTAAAGTAATATCCTCGTTTTATAGTTTATTGTTTATTCAACTAAACAATAATTAATATGGTATTTGGCTATTGTAAAGGAGGATTTATATTAAGTTTATTTTTTGTGGGTTGAAATTATAAAGTGTTTAAATATTTGTGGGGGCTCAGACTAGCCCGCCTCGACCAAGTCGACGGAAGCAGTCTTGATTCCCCGCTCCGACGGAACTAGTACGTTCCCCCTCCATCCAAGATTGCGCCTCGCGCGAACCGCTTCGATGCGTGGCGATCACTAGTAGCGCTCCGGGGGGCGCCCGAAAGGGTCTTTCAAGCATTGTAATTTCGACAATAACCGTTTATTAATTGAGCTTGTCTGTTTCCTTCCTCTCCTGCTATCAATTTGTTAAGGAAGCGAATAACTTCCAAGTGGTGACCCCGACGTGATAACGGGAGTCTTTCGCGTGAGGAAACACGCACTCCAACGGAAAGCGCGCGCGACCGCCATCTTGTCCGCCGTGAACGGCTAACGGCGACTTCGTCCAAGGTAACGACGAAGCGAATCAGAACAGCTCCGACGCCCACCCAGCGATATTTGTGGTCGCCTCGTCCACATCGGAAGCCCCTGTACGGCCGGCCGAGAATCACCGCATCGCGGCACGTCTTCCCGGCCCCCTACACCTGCGCGGAAAGTCTAAGGCCATCCCTCCGGTCGCAGCCCCCAGGATCCAGCCGCGCAGACTCAAGCGCTACTTCGTAGCACGACAGGTAGCTCGGAGAAGTAACGGCTTCTCGAGTCGTCGCGCCCGGCGGAATTCGCCGCGCAAACGGCCATTATCCGCGCAGCCTCGGCGCAATTTGCCGCGCAAACGGCCCATTATTCGCGGCGCGTCCCGGAAGCAGCCATCTTCCGATCTCGAGCGAGCGTTAGTAGCGATTTCCTAAGGTGACCGAAGTTGTGTATTCCCGGTCTCGGTTGCACCGTTTTCCGCTCGCTTCCCCGGTCTCGGTGATGACCCGGGCTTCATAGTCTTCCGAAGGGAATAACGCGAAACCGTGTTTAGCATCGCTATAGCAACGAACGGCAAACGTACGCCCCGTCTCCCGCGATGCTGAGGAGCCCTAGAGCACAACACCCACTGCCCGCCGACTCGCAACCAGATGCTGCACCAGGGCGTTTTGCGGCCCTCCAATCCACTCGGCCAGCGCAGAGGAGCACCGGCCGGTTGGGCGCGAGGTCGCGCCTTCATCCAACGACACATCGCGGGTCTTCGGCGAGCAGCGGGACAACGCGAGTCCGTCGCTCGAGCGCCCTAACATCCTACTGGAGTTTCACCCCCAGCTGTGGTTCGCTCAAGCGGAGGCTGCGTTCAACACCAGCATGATTCGCAAAGATTCGAGCCGGTATGGTATGATCTTCTCGTCGTCCCTGCCGCCCGACGTCGCTCAGAGGTCTCGGATCATCTTGGCGCCTCCAGCCTCCGACCGGTACGAGAACGCTGAAGGCGGCCGTTCTACAACGGCTCACCGCCTCCGCCGATCACCAACTCCTCAACTCCTCAAGAAGTGCAGCTCGGCGATCGGACGCCGTCCCGCCTCCTTCGGCACATGAGACGCCTGGCCGGCGCAGCCATCTCCGATGAGCGCTGAAGATCAAGTGGCTGGACTTGCTTCCACCGTACGTCAGCCGGATGTGCAGGGTTCTCAAGGCAACGCTGGAGCAGCTGGCCTCGCTCGCCGACGAGCTCATCGAGTCGTCACATCCGTCCGTCAACGCCGTCGACCAGATCGCCTCACCGTCGTTACGCCGTCCGCGGGCTAGCAACCGATCCGGATATGATCGGCTGCTTAACCTGATGGCATACGTCACACCGTGTGACGTATGAATCACTGACGTAGAGAGCTTTTACGTAGAAGCTTACTACGTCACGCGCGCCTTCTCTCGTGAAGTGGTTCCCGCGAACCACCGACCTTTCTATCCGTGCGGGTATTGTCACGAGAGGGGGGAAAGGAGGAACGCTTCCTCACCTGGACCGTACCAGGTAAATCGGGACGCGAAATATTCAGTAGACACGCGGGTCTAAATGTGGTGCACCACTTACCGTTTGTCTATATATCGCGCCTCGGCGGGAAACGACTGGGCAAAGGAGAGACAGCTCGTCCTCGTGCTTATCTCTCTCTCTCACTCCAACGGTCGGGAAGGCGGCCGGCTCTTGGCTTCCTTCCTTCTGCCTTTCTCGGGGCCGTGCTGCTCCGCACGCCGACGTGGAGGTTGGTGGGGAGAAAAACCTCACACCCACACACGAACTGCACCAGTCTAATCACTTTTTATCCCGTAAAAATCACTCGGCAATTGTCAAACACCTTGTTGTTGCCGATCGCGCGCGAACTCTCACGATACTCTACTGCGCACGATTCTCGCGCGCGTTCCTGCGCGCGCCGCGCTGTCGATACTCTTTTCAGTTACTCACCTGATCGGTAACTCGCTTACCGTTATACCCCCCTTCCAGATTCCGCATACTCTGTATGTGGACTCTGTACCGCGAGGAACAGGAAAGAGGATAAATAATCAGGAGGTACACCTTATTTTTTTTTATTATAAAACTTTAAAAAAACAAAAAGTATCTATTACATTTGGAGGATTGGGCCGTTGCCTCCTGATGG
>JANSJX010000425.1:0-27900 GCA_026168455.1 Theocolax elegans
AAAATTTTGTAAAAAAAAAATGTGGCTACAAGAACAAAAAAATACTAACAACATATATTTTTAACATGACTTGATGTATACTAAAAAATTAGGAGTACAAACTAAAGATAAATACATTTTTTTATCTACAGAAAAACACATTTAATAATAATTATATAATTTTTCGGTATATGTAGAATAAAAATTGGAATAATAAAATTTTTTTATTAAGTATCTATTTTATAGGTGAACTATATCATACTGTTAAACTGTTTGAAATAATGTAATAGATGTATGAAAAATAATAACAAACGAAATGAACTACGAAAGAAATAATGTAATATGGTTTATAAAGTTCACCATAAGAAATAAAGAAAAATTAATCGAAATAAGTTATAATTTAAAATTAAGTATGATATCTTATGTTAAGAGAAATATAATATAATAATAATATTGATCAACGACGAGGGCGTCGTTTTAAAAGGGGGGAGTTGTCGCGTCCCGATGAAAATTATATTATATTTTTCGTAAAAAGTACTGCCTAGTTTGAATAAAAATACGGCGTAGAAGACGAACAAAATAAGGTTGATAAAGAATGGTTCTAAGTACGTGCATTAATATAAAATATAATTTATAGAGCTAAGGGACAGATTAGTTACGAGTGTTTCAAACGAAATAGAGATTGATAAGTAGAGTTAAAGATATTATTCGAAGCCAATACGCGTATAAGCGGGATCGCCGATAGTGAGATCGAAACGAAGGGTTGCGCAAGAGTTTTTTTTGTACTGCACTATAAATCAATGCTCGGAGAAGAACCGGCAATGGGAACATCGACTAGAAAATTCGAGCATTAGAAGGAAGTAATAAATTAAGCCGTTCTTTGGATAACGTCGCAGTATAAAGGGGGACAGAAAATTCTCCGAATCAACTACGAGCGATACAGAAAATGCATGGGATTCGATAATTTTTAATTACCCCATCTAACGGTCCAATCGGGTGCAAGCACAGAAAAATCGAGAACTACTTACACATCTCCATATAAGGCAAAGTGTAAGACAAGGGCGAAGCGTAAGACAAGGACAGATGCATAGGATTTTAGGGTATATAAAGAGGACCCAGAAGAGACACGGGCACTCCTAAATTTTCATCCAAAGCTTTCGCAAGGCGAAGCTCTGCTGGATAACTCTTTGATTTTTATCCAAGGGCGTGGCTCTGCTACTTGAACTTTGAAATAATACGTATTAAAAATCAAAGAGGAATCGAGACGTATCATTGACATCTACAAGCCATAGTCGAGGAACTACGACTTCGACATCTGGAAATCGTCGAGCTCCAACAGCATACACATCTAACGTCGACGCCCGCAGGTCTAGCAGGACATTATACGGCAATCTGACACCGCTACCCACTTCAAGGCGACTCGTTCCCTCACCGAATATACAACATATTATATATTATACATATATATTCTATATATTTGGGTACTTAGGTATATTCTTTTCGGCTATCTATACGCGGTATTATCGTAAAGGCAACCTGAATTTTATGTATTTCGATTGCTGAACCAACCGTTTTTCTTTTAAAACAATTATATTACATACAATTGATTAAACTTAATTCATGTTTTAAACGACAACCATTTTTTTTATTTTATCTGCATTTACTTATAATGATTCCTATTTCAATTATTGATTATAAGGTTATAATAAAATAACATTGTGTATTTTTTTTATTCTATAATGTTAATATGTTCGCCGTACATTTGTTTATTTAATCAAAATTAATCGTTATTCGACTTAAATAATTTTACAATTGTTAATAAAATAGTGTAAATTATGTGTTTTTGCCCATTAAAAGCTGTAATATTCACTTTCACGTGTTCATTTAAAGAAAAACGCATATGATATTTAAATAAATAATGCTAATTAATACGAATAAAACATATATTTTAGTATCCCAATTATATCCTGCATCTCTACTCTCAAAATAACTTCGCTCGCTACTCCCGGAGACGTAAGGCTAGTCCTAGTCAAACAAGAGCGAAAGGAACGCGAATGGTTTATTAACCATTTGCCTTCTTGTAAGATTTTTTATAGTGATTGGTGCAAGTCTGGACGTGACAGTAAGTTACTGCGATCAATTATTTTTAAAGATGCCGTGATTTTTGGCCACGGTTTCTGAAATTTTTCTTATTTTTTTTTATATAGATATATTATTAAGATAGATGTACTAACATTGTTCACATGAAGGGGAAACCTATATTGCATAAGAACAAGAAATTTTGTTTCTTCTCTTCAACAAGTTCGTAATAGTAGGATTATAATTGAATAAATGTAAAAAAAAAAAGGAAACTATATCTAACTCTTTTCTTGACTTTTTAGAAAAATATATATGTAAGCATACAAAATATAGAAGAAAATTGAAAATTTGGTAAAAAAAATTGGCTCGAGATAAAAAAATACTTAACATATATTTAACATGACTGATGTATACTAAAAATTAAGGGTACACTAACGATAAATAATTTTTTTTGTTAACTATAGAAAACACATTTAATAATAATATACAATTTTTCGGAATATCCAGGATAAAAATTGTAATAATAAAACTTTTTTTATACGTATCTATTGTATAGGTGAATATAGTCAATACTGTAACGTTTGAATAATGTTACTCGAAGTATGTAACATAATAACAAACGAAGTGAACACGAAATAAATAATTGTAATATGGTTTTAAAGTTCACCATAAGAGCCGCGGTGGCTCATGGGTAGAGCTCCCGACTCTCACACCGAGGGTCGTGGGTCGATCCCAGACGTGTACCTCTGAAAATTTTTTCATGTGCATTTTTCGAACACCGCGACTCAGGGTCTCGCGCGTGTCACTATAATGTGACGCCAGTTCAGGTGCGCGTGCGTTTCGTGCATTTTTCAGTGCATGGAGAGGCACGGGCATCTGAACTATAGGGAACGTTAGGGACGCGAAGATGTAAAAGAGGATCGCGGTGGTACATCGGAGGACAGGAAAACTGTAATTATTAGACTAATACAGTGACCGATGATATCTTCGATGGACACAAGCACCACTGTTTCAACTACATGTGCTTTTTACAGACACACCGTTCACCTCCGTCGCGATTAGCCCATGGCAGCATAAATAGAGCGACGTTAAATAACATAATAAAAAAAAAAAAAAAATAAAGTTCACCATAAGAAAAAGAAAATTAACAAGAAAGTGTAAAAAAAGGGACAACTTTTCAAGGTATCATAAATAAGATTAAAGGCGCGTTAAATATTTTTTCCGCACCGATCGAAAAAGAGACTGAGGAAGCAAAGACACTAGTGACAGACACGGCGAAAGTACTCGACGAAAAACTAATTCAAGGCGCGACAGATTTTACAGTTCCCTTCGATAATCAATTAATTAAAAAATCACCCGAACAAGCAAACTCTTCTAAGATTAAAGACGAATTATTTAATAAAATTAATTTAGACGAATTAAGAACAAGCACCGGAACAAAAAAAACTAGATAGGAGTGAAGTTAAAAAACAAATTAACAATAAAACAATGACGTCTCAAATTCGAGGTTTATCGCTAAAGGACGCTCTAGATTTAATACCGCGATTTAACGGTCATAATATAAATTTATCGCAATTTTTGGACGGATGCAACGAAGCAAAAGAAATTTTACCGTCGGAGTATGAAAAAGAATTAACAAAACTTATTCGAATGCGTTTATATGGGGAAGCTTTAACTTGTGCGCGCGGAGAAAATTTTAATTCTATCAAAGAATATCCGATTTTTTCGAAAACACCTTCGGATCGATAAAAACATATTACGAGTGGACGGGAGAACTAGCTAAATTAAAACAAAAAACAATGAGACAGTCGTTGCTTATTTTAATCGGTTACAAGAAATAAAAAATGAAATAGTCAAAGCGGCCGACAGAGAGGGACGAGTCGCGATAGCAGATCATTTCATGCTTGAACTAAGGCGAGATTGTTTAAAATTCTTTTTAAAAGGGCTTCGTTGGGAAATTCGTGCGCGTTTAGGGACTCCAAGTTCTATAAAACAAGCTCGTGAACAAGCGCTCGAGGTGGAGCGCGAGTTCGCTTGTAGCGTCTTGGACGAGGAGACGCCGAGCCGAGAAGAGACTCGTTTTCGTTCAACTCGAGAAACGCGTAAAGTAAACTATATTTCTAATAACTCTCCGATTGTATGTCAATATTGTTCTAAGACTGGTCATGGAGCCATAAATTGTTTCAAATTAGCACGAAGTTTTGCGGAAAGATTTTCCGATAATAACAACCGACGCAATCCCATAAACAGTTCATATCACCAAAATCGCTCGGATAACAGTCGTAATTATAATAGACCAAATTTACAATTTGGTGGTTGGAATGAGTATCAAAATCAGACGGAATTTTTACCAAATAGAGACAGAGATAAAAATGATTCCTTTGTTCGTTATAATAATAATAAATACTCGTCGCAGCAATTTAACAAAGAAGATCGGGGAAATAATTCCGGGACTCGCGGTGTGCGCGAGCCGGTTAATCCAACTTCCCAAGAATCACGATATATTAATAACGAATCGAATAATAAATCACCAGTTACTTGTTTTCATTGCGGAAAACCCGGTCACATAAAGCGCGATTGTTATAAGTTACAAAGAGAAATAAGAGAAGGAAATCAAAATCAGGGAAACACCGATACTCTCTCTCCGAGGAGGGTCGAGAGAGAGGCTACGAATCAAATTCCCTCTACTTCGAGCGCGGAAACCCGCTCAAACGTCCCCTCCGCACCGCGAAAATAAATTTAAGCCAACAGAGTTCAGCCCCGGTCGTAATCTTCGATACCGGTCAGTTAAGACGTCCGTTAAAATTTTGCTAGATACAGGAGCATCGGTAAGTCTAATTAAAGAGTCAGAGGTAGACTCTCGCGTAAAAATTGACGAAAATGATATTATATTGTTAAAAGGCATAACTGACCACTCATTAACTACTCGTGGTAAAATCAGAGTAGATTTCGAAGGATCTCCCGTGGAACTCAATTTAGTACATGATTCGTTCCCTATACAACAAGACGGAATCTTAGGCACCGATTTTTTCCGTAGAAACGATGCAAAAATCAATTATTTGGAACAATATTTAGAATTTAACGGATTAATCCTCCCCTTTGAAAATGCAAATAATAATATATAATATTGATCAACGACGAGGGCGTCGTTTTTAAAAAGGGGGGAGTTGTCGCGTCCGACGAAAATTATATTATTATTTTTCGTAAAAAGTACTGCGTAGTTTAGAATAAAAATACGGCGTAGAAAAAACAAAATAAGGTTGATCAAGAATGATTCTAAGTAATGCAGTATAAAATAGAACTAAGGAACAGATTATTTTACGAGTGTTTCAAACGAAACAGAGACTGATAAGTAGAGTTGAAGATATTATTCAAAGCCAATACGCATGTAAGCGGATCGCCGATAGTGAGATCGAAACGAAGGGTTACGCAAGAGTTTTTTTGTACTGCACTATAAATCAATGCTCGGAGAAGAACCGGCGATGGAAACATGGACTAGAAAATTCGAGCATTAGAAGGAAGTAATAAATTAAGCCGTTCTCTGGATAATGTCGCAGTAATAAAAGAGGGGACAGCAAATTCTCCGAATTAACTACGAAGCGATACAGAAAATGCACGGGATTCGATAATTTTTAATTACGCACATCTAACGGTCCAATCGGGTGCAAGCACAGAAAAATCGAGAACTACTTACACATCTCCATATAAGGCAAAGTGTAAGACAAGGAAAAATGTACGACAAAGACAGATGCATAGATTTTTAGGGTATATAAAGAGGACCCAGAAGAGACACAGGCACTCCTAAATTTTCATTTAAAGCTTTCGCAAGGCGAAGCTCTGCTGGACAACTCTTTGATTTTTATCCGAGGGCGTGGCTCTGCTACTTGAACTTTAAGTAATACGTATTAAAAATCACAAGAGGAATCGAGACGTATCATTGACATCTACAAGCCATAGTCGAGGAACTACGACTTCGACATCTGGAAATCGTCGAGCTCCAACAGCATACACATCTAACGTCGACGCCCGCAGGTCTAGCAGGACATTATACGGCAATCTGACACCGCTACCCACGTTCAAGGCGGACCTTCGTTCCTCACCGAATATACACACATACATATATATATACATATATATATCTATATATTTGGGTACTTAAGGTATATTCTTTTCGGCTATCTATACGCTTGTATTATCGTAAAGGCAACCTGATATTTTATGTTATTTCGATTGCTGAACCAACCGTTTTTCTTTTAAAACAATTATTATTACATATTACAATTTATTTATAATAATTATTCGTTCATTGTATTTGAATTGAAATATTCACGGTTTGAATTACAATTTATTACCTATAATTCATGTTTTAAAACGACAAGTATTTTTTTCTTTTATCTGCATTTACTTATAATGATTCCTATTTCAATTATTGATTATTAATGTTTATAATAAAATAACCTTGTGTATTTTTTATTCTATAATGTGTTAATATGTTCGCCGTACATTTGTTTATTTAATCAAATTAATCGTTACTCGACTTAAATAATTTTATACAATTGTTAATAAAATAGTGTAAATTTATGTGTTTTTGCCCATTAAAAAGCTGTAATAATTTAGTTTCACGTGTTCATTTAAAGAAAAACAGCATATTATATTTAAATAAATAATGCATAATTAATACGAAATAAACATATTATTTATTTATCCCACATTATATCCTGCATCTCTACTGTCAAAATAACTTCGCTCGCTACTCCCGGAGACGTAAGGCTAGTCCTAGTCAAACAAGAGCGAAAGGAACGCGAATGGTTTATTAACCATTTGCCTTCTTGTAACATTTTTTTATAGTAATTGGTGCAAGTCTGGACGTGACAGATTGTATTAATTATTATAATAAATTTGGTGCATCGGCCGGGAAACTCACATTTTTGAGAGAAAAAAAGAGATTAAAGGAATAATGTGTTTAGATATAAAATGTCAGGTTCGCCTAAAAATACTGATTGTTATGTAAATAAACAAAGAAACACGAGTTTAGAATTTTCTATGAATGATACGTTATTAAATTTATACAAAGAAAAAAGTTCAGACTCTCGATACTCTCGATTTAAATAAAACTCCTAGGGAAACAGTGCAAAATTTGACAAAAGAAATAAATTATTTAAAGGATAGACTAGAAAAAAGTGCAGCAAATATTTCATTATCTATAAAAATACCTCGCGATTTTGAATATAGAGAACCTTTTTTTCCAACTGATCTTTCTATTTCCGAAGTTAGTGAAGACGAACAGGAAGACACAATAATTACTCCCACGCGTGTAAAACATTTTAGTTTAAAACCCGCAGTTTTGAATTACGAGGAACAAAAAGAACTTATCGCGAATAATCCTGTAAATTTTAGTACGCCAGCCCCAATTTATTGTCCATATGAACCATTGATTTTAACACCGGATAACGTTATAAGCTCGGTAAGAAAACGGCTCGCGACTGAAGTAAAAAAAGAGTTGTTAGTTTCTTATCTCGAGAAACCTAAAATCATAGAAAGTTTACAAGAAAGTGTAAAAAAAGGGACAACTTTTCAAGGTATCATAAATAAGATTAAAGGCGCGTTAAATATTTTTTCCGCACCGATCGAAAAAGAGACTGAGGAAGCAAAGACACTAGTGACAGACACGGCGAAAGTACTCGACGAAAAACTAATTCAAGGCACGACAGATTTTACAGTTCCCTTCGATAATCAATTAATTAAAAAATCACCCGAACAAGCAAACTCTTCTAAGATTAAAGACGAATTATTTAATAAAATTAATTTAGACGAATTAAGAACAAGCACCGGAACAAAACCAAAAAAACTAGATAGGAGTGAAGTTAAAAAACAAATTAACAATAAAACAATGACGTCTCAAATTCGAGGTTTATCGCTAAAGGACGCTCTAGATTTAATACCGCGATTTAACGGTCATAATATAAATTTATCGCAATTTTTGGACGGATGCAACGAAGCAAAAGAAATTTTACCGTCGGAGTATGAAAAAGAATTAACAAACTTATTCGAATGCGTTTATATGGGAAGCTTTAACTTGTGCGCGCGGAGGAAAATTTTAATTCTATCAAAGAAATATCCGATTTTTTCGAAAACACCTTCGGATCGATAAAAACATATTACGAGTCGACGGGAGAACTTGCTAAATTAAACAGAAAAACAATGAGACAGTCGTTGCTTATTTTAATCGGTTACAAGAAATAAAAATGAAATAGTCAAAGCGGCCGACAGAGAGGGACGAGTCGCGGTAGCAGATCATTTCATGCTTGAGCTAAGGCGAGATTGTTTAAAATTCTTTTTAAAAGGGCTTCGTTGGGAAATTCGTGCGCGTTTAGGGACTCCAAGTTCTATAAAACAAGCTCGTGAACAAGCGCTCGAGGTGGAGCGCGAGTTCGCTTGTAGCGTCTTGGACGAGGAGACGCCGAGCCGAGAAGAGACTCGTTTTCGTTCAACTCGAGAAACGCGTAAAGTAAACTATATTTCTAATAACTCTCCGATCGTATGTCAATATTGTTCTAAGACTGGTCATGGAGCCATAAATTGTTTCAAATTAGCACGAAGTTTTGCGGAAAGATTTTCCGATAATAACAACCGACGCAATCCCGCAAGACGGAATCTTAGGCACCGATTTTTTCCGTAGAAACGATGCAAAAATCAATTATTTGGAACAATATTTAGAATTTAACGGATTAATCCTCCCCTTTGAAAATGCAAATAATATGCAAACGGATGAATCGATATATATAATGGAGAATATCGAAAATTATGACCGAAAATCAATACGATATATGCCAAAACCAAGGGAAAACAATGGTTATACGAACATGAAAAATTCAAGATTTTATAATTATACCGATAGTGACTCAGAAACGTCAAGTGATTTTCAATATCACGAAAATGATGAAACGTTTATGAAATTTGACACAAACGAATCGTATGAAATCTACGATCAAGAACAAAAAAATGAAAGAAATCAAAATGGCAACGACAAAAACCTATACAATTACAGTGAAAAAGAACAAGAGTTATATGACGATTATAAAGATGACGAAATACAAGTACATCAGATCGACGAGGCGTCGGATCTAATAATAGGAATAATACATGTAAAGCAAGTGAAAATTGTTATGGATTAATGAAGAAGAACGATTACAAATAAATAATGGAAAAGCGCAGCCACGGGTATGTGATGTGACTGAGCCACGTATTAAAGAGAAATTTGATGAAATTACTGAAAATTATGGTATTATTGAAGCACCATTGTTCGATAGGATGGTGGGAGTCCATCCTGTACTAATTATGAAAACGAAGTTGACCTGAAGTATGATATTGAAAATGAAATAAAAATGAAGAAAATTTATCGAATAAGACAGTTAATAATTGTCGAGTACAAATGGTTTATGAAATCGAGGAGGGCGATAAATGCGGACCTCGTGAAAATAAGGAAAATTTTGTTGATAAAAAGATGAATTGTCGAGTACAAATGGATTATGAAATCGAGGAGGGCGATAAATGCGGACCTCGTGAAAATAAGGAAAATTTTGTTGATAAAAAGATGAATTGTCGAGTACAAATGGATTATGAAATCGAGGAAGGCGATAAATGCGGACCTCGTGAAAATAAGGAAGATTTTGTTGATAAAAAAATGAATTGTCCAGTACGAATGGATTACGAAATCGAGGAGGGCGATAAGTGCGGACCTCGTGAAAATAAGCAAGATTTTGTTGATAAAAAGATGAATTGTCCAGTAAGAATGGATTACGAAATCGAGGAGGGCGATAAATGCGGACCTCGTGATAAAAATGTTAGTAAATTGAATAACAAGGAATTGGTTATGTCGGGGGAAGAGTTAGATACTATCCCGTAGAACCGAAATATTATGGATAAATAAACAAGGAACTGAAGAAACTGAAAATGAGATAAATAATGAGAATTTAATAAACATACAGGAAGAAAATGAACAGGATGAGGACCCTAGCGATTTTTTATTGAATGAACGAGTTATAAACGAAAATTTACGAAAAGAATTTGTCGAAGCCATACACGAAAACGAAATGAATAACAGTTATTTGGTTTATTCAAATAAACCTTATATTAATAATTTTTATAGTTATGAAAGTGAAGAGGTCGACATACACGACATTTCTGACAATCGATCTGAAGCGAGGATACTTAACATAACGGAGGATACGAGTACACTTAATCGTAATGGACGATTAAAAGAAGCATTGCATTTTGATAAAATGGACGAGGAACAAAGACAATCTATAGAAAATTTAATTGATAAATATTCGGATTGTTTCTGTCTAAAAGGAGAAAAATTAGGCGTGACAAATGCTATAGAACATAAGATACCGACTGTCGACGACATACCAATCACAGCTAAGCCATATAGATTTCCTCATGCTCTCAAAAGCGAACTTGATAAACAATTAAAAGAAATGATTGAAGGAGACATAATTGAACCGTCAAGTTCCAATTATACATCACCTGTTTTTCTGGTAACGAAAAAGCCTGATAGTCAGGGTAGTAAACGATACCGACTAGTTGTCGATTTTCGACAATTAAACGATAAAACCGTAAAAGATCGATACCCATTACCCAATATACTAGATATTATCGATCAAATCGGACCAGAAAATCGTGTATTCACCGTCTTGGATTTATGTCAAGGATTTTTACAAGTTCCGTTAGCACAAGAAGATCGACACAAAACAGCTTTCGCATCTTCATTCGGTTTATTTCAATTTAAAACAATGCCTATGGGATTATGCAATTCTCCAGCCACTTTTCAAAGAATGATTGATCGTGTTTTCGAAGGCATGCAAGGCAAAGAAATATTTTTATTCCTTGACGACGCAGTTATATACGCTAAAAATATTCAGGAGCATAACCAAAAGTTTGAAAAATTTTTGCAAAGAGTACGCGCCGCAAATCTGAAATTACAGCCAGACAAATGTGAATTTTTGAAGAGAGAAGTAGTGTATCTGGGACACGTACTATCACCAGAAGGTGTTTTGCCGGATCCAAAAAAATTAGAAGCAGTAAAAAATTTCCAATTCCAAAGACAGTGAAAAACATACGTCAATTTTTAGGATTAGCAGGTTATTATAGACGATTCATTGCGAATTTTTCGGGTATTGCTAGACCGTTAAGTAATTTATTAAAGAAAGACGCACCCTTCCTATGGTCCAGCGAGGTGCAAAAGGCATTCGATGATTTAAGAGAAAAATTGTGTAAACAACCAATACTACAAATCGCAGATTTTAATAAACCATTTATAGTGACTTGTGACGCTAGCGGTACAGCAATAGGAGCAATATTATCACAAGGAGAGGTGGGAACCGACCTACCAGTTGCTTATGTTTCACGAGTATTAAACAAAGCCGAGCAAAAATATGATACTTATTCAAGGGAAGCATTAGCCATACTGTATGCCGTTACTCAGTTCGATTGCTATCTAAGAGGCCGTCGTTTCCTCATTATAACAGATCATAAACCACTTGTTTGGTTTAAAAACTCAGTAGATCCGACATCTAGAGTTAGTAGATGGAGAATAAAACTGAATGCATACGACTTTGACATCGTATACAAAGCCGGTAAAAGTAACGTTAATGCTGACGCATTATCAAGAAATCCAATAGAAGAACCCGTTTATGTTATTAAAAATCATTCTATGGAAACACGCAGTCGTGCAGGAAAAATAACACGGCCAAACTACAACGAAAAGAGAGCTAAACGACCCAACAAGTCAAATATATCAAAAGAACCAGTCAAAAACCTTCCTATAATACAAGAAGTCCCCGAGGAAATTGAAACGATAGTCAACTCAGACAAAAGATTGCAACCCGTGGAGATAGATAATTTTAACAACAAATTTGACGAGTCCTGGGAAGAGAAGGATGTTTACGAAGAACCCAATGATGAAAAGAAATTCATTGAAGTTAAAGAACAACTCTTTATGAGAAAAGATAATTACGTTTATTTCATAACTACGACTGGAATGCCTTTAGATGAAGGATCCAGAAATTTGGCTTCCAAATTATTACTACCTCATTTTTCCAATTTAAATCCAGGAGAAATAAGAATCAATAACAAAAACGGAAAAATGCATTTTGCTATGGTGTTACGTGACGAAGAGCGACTGAGTACTTCAGAAATTATTAATAATCTAAAAACGAATCTATTAAATTTAAAAAATATTATATTAAAAGAAAAATTACGTTCAATAAGTATCGCAAAGAGCGAATTTATTGAAAACGTTTCATGGAACGAAATATTGAAACAAATAAGTATAACTCTACGAAAAATTAATGTAAAAATAATTATTTGTTTAGGATTCATAAAATGTGTGGAAGAGAGTAATAGGGAAAATATTATTCGCGAAATGCACGAGTCTGCTTGTGCAGGACATAAAGGGGTAACAAAAACCTATAAACGTATAAAACAACGTTTTTATTGGCCAGATATTAAGAAAGACGTACAAAACTACATTAGACATTGTTTAACTTGCCAACTAAAAAAATTGGTTCGTGTTAAAACTAATCAACGTATGATAATAACAGATACTCCGTACTCGGCTATGGAATCCATATCGGTCGATCTTGTGGGACCATTTGCCAGATCTCGAAATAATAACAATAATATATTAACCATTCAATGCAACCTTTCAAAATACTGTATGGCGATACCCATACCAGACGCGACCGCGGCAACGATCGCTGAAGCGTTAGTTCGTCGACACTTTTCAATTTTTAGCGCCCCATTGTTAATTATATCCGACCAAGGTACCTCATTTTTAAGTAGTCTGATGAGTGAAGTAGCGAAAATTTTTAAGATTAAACAAGTTAAAACCACGGCTTATCATCCTCAGTCCAACTCCGTTGAGCGTTTTCATAGCAGCTTAGCAGATTATTTAAAAACAATGATAGAAAGAAATGACTCATGGGATGAGTTATGCGAATTAGCCGCGTTTTCATATAATACGTCGGTACATGAGGGTCATCTCTACACGCCTTTTGAAATTGTTTTTGCACGAAAAGCGCGACTACCATCAAACGAACCTTTAGACCCACGAGAACGAGTTCCAACGTATGAAGATTACATTATAAATTTACGACAACGTTTAAACGAAATACAGGGAATCGCGCGAGAAAAATTAATAGCTTCTAAACATAGGTCGAAATTCTATTACGACAGGAAAGCCAATCATCAAGAATTTCAGACAGGGGATAATGTCTGGTTATTAAAAGGAGGGAAGAAATACAAACTAGGCGATCAATATACTGGACCACATCGGATTTTAGAAATAGTTAATGACAAGGGAAATGTAAAAATAGAGCTAGCTCATAATAAAACGAAAATAGTGCATGTTAATAGGTTAAGATATTCATATATGGAACCTTTGTAGTGCCTAAACATAGGTATATAATATATAATAGCCCCAATGTGCTTGAAAATATGTATACGCACTTATATATATATTTTACAGTTCTAAAAGGTTGTTAATAGAATAATATTTATTATCTTGTAATCACAATTGGCATACATTCAACTTAAAATAAAATTATTTCAATTTATCTGACTTTATACAAAAAAAACGATATAAAAATAATATGTATATATCTAAATTAACGACGAAAATAAACTACAAGGAAATAATATTTTTATTATACAGAAAGATCATTACAAGAAAAGCATACACTCACTTAAATTTAATAAATACGCGATTATTAAATTAGAAGCGAATAAGGCAAATAAAAAAAAATAAGGTCTTTTTCTCTTTACTCTTCTCGCCTAAGATAACAATGATGTTAATGTACAAAGGAAAGTAAGAAAAAGGTTTAAATTTTCAATGTCAGTTGAGCTTAGTCAAATTTAAATTTAACAGCTATAAAAAAAATGATTTACAATAAAATAGAATCATTGGAGTCTAACACATCACTAAACCTAAAACCTATATCTTATCCTTCCTAAGGAGTGCTTAATTGCACCCTTTCCTCCCTGCCTAAGGAGTGCCTTAATTGCACCCTTTCTCTCGTTGCGGTAAATGGTCCAGCAACACTGTCACTTATCCTTCTTAAGGAGTGCTTGATTGCACCCTTTCCTCCTCGTTGCGGTAAATGGTCCAGCAACACTGTCCACTTATCCTTCCTAAGGAGTGCTTGATTGCACCCTTTCCTCCTCGTTGCGGTAAATGCTCCAGCAACACTGTCCACTTATCCTTCCTAAGGAGTGCTTAGTTGCACCCTTTCCATCCTCGTTGCGGTAAAATGCTCCAGCAACACCGTCACTTATCCTTCCTAAGGAGTGCTTGATTGCACCCTTTCCTCCTCGTTGCGGTAAATGGACCAGCAACACTGTCACTTATCCTTCCTAAGGAGTGCTTGATTGCACCCTTTCCTCCTCGTTGCGGTAAATGGTCCAGCAACACCGTCACTTATCCTTCCTAACGGAGTGCTTGATTGCACCCTTTCCTCCTCGTTGCGGTAAATGCTCCAGCAACACCGTCACTTATCCTTCCTAAGGAGTGCTTGATTGCACCCTTTCCTCCTCGTTGCGGTAAATGCTCCAGCAACACCATCACTTATCCTTCCTAAGGAGTGCTTAGTTGCACCTTTCCTCCTCGTTGCGGTAAATGCTCCAGCAACACGGTCACTTATCCTTCCTACATACCGTTCAAAATGTAAACCTATATAAATAATTACAACTGAACTTACCTTGACTCTAGTAATTCTGTTAATTAGTCATACCTTCTTACAGGACCCCCAGGTATAAATATATAAGGAGAGTTTAGCATACTAGAAAAAAAAAATAATCTAACACTAGGCTCAATGGACATAGGAGAATAGGTACAAAAAAATAACGATTGCAAAGAAACGAGAAGAGGAGGGAAAAGAAAGATCTTTTAAAATTAATAAAAAAAGGTTGAAAACTTCATTAATTAAATTAATTAAATAAAGTAAACTCACAAATAGTATCAATACACATGTCGGATAAAATCATCGATTCAAGATCAAAGTATGATAATATTTCTAATGTTGATTTTAATAAAAAAAAATGCAGAAAATTCGATTAATTTGTTAAATTTGTAGATAAAGTTCAAAATTCACCTATTAATAAAAACAATAATAATTAAAATGGTACAATTAGTACTTATGCCAATGCAGTTCATACTAGTGTTCAATCTAATACTTTGTTCATAAATACTGATTATAAATCAATTTAGGATATCCAATGATAATTGATACAGATAAATAATATTTTTCTCATGTTAATATTACCAATAAAACAATGTGTAGCAAAAAAAAATATATACAAAAATATATAATTAGTAATAAAATTCTGGTGAATTTATTTAAATAAACTAAAAAGTAAACAAATTCAAACGATTTCTCTTTATATTACTTGAACATAACAAATAAGTTTCTACAGTTGTTAGTTTAAATAGAACCAAGAAAACGACGAATATTTAAATTGTTCCTCAAAATATAAAAATAAAAAGAGTGTAAATTAGTCATTTTAACGTGAAACGAAATGGAATTAAGCGAATAAAAACGAACGTCGGGCAGTTCCGCAACTGCTTGGGTTATTCCGTCGTACCGTTTATTCAGTGTAGTCTACTCTTTCTCCCAAGATATAGGAGGATGGTTCTATATGGGCCTACTTAGCCTACTCAATTTTCGCACTGTCACTTATGTATTGCTCATTTTATTTAAAAAAAAAAATAAAACAACACTTATTTTCATACGATTAATTCCATACGATTATTCAGTTTTTATATAGAACTAGTAATATAAAACCTAAGACAGGCACATTAGAAGATTTTCCTCTTATTTATAAACAATAGGTATGCTAATTGTTTCGAATGGTATAAAAAAAACGTACATAACAAATAAATTTTAAAATTTTATAAATCAATTTAGGATATCCAATGATAATTGATACAGATAAATAATATTTTTCTCATGTTAATATTACCAATAAAACAATGTGTAGCAAAAAAAATATATACAAAAATAATATAATTAGTAATAAAATTCTGGTGAATTTATTTAAATAAACTAAAAAGTAAACAAATTCAAACGATTTCTCTTTATATTACTTGAACATAACAAATAAGTTTCTACAGTTGTTAGTTTAAATAGAACCAAGAAAACGACGAATATTTAAATTGTTCCTCAAAATATAAAAATAAAAAGAGTGTAAATTAGTCATTTTAACGTGAAACGAAATGGAATTAAGCGAATAAAAACGAACGTCGGGCAGTTCCGCAACTGCTTGGGTTATTCCGTCGTACCGTTTATTCAGTGTAGTCTACTCTTTCTCCCAAGATATAGGACGATGGTTCTATATGGGCCTACTTAGCCTACTCAATTTTCGCACTGTCACTTATGTATTGCTCATTTTATTTTTTCTTATTTTTTTTATATAGATATATTATTAAGATAGGATGTACTAACATTGTTCACATTGAAGGGAGAACCTATATTGCATAAGAACAAGAAATTTTTTTTTTCTTCTCTTCAACAATTCGTAATAGTAGAATTATTAATTGAATAAATGTAAAAAAAAAGGAAACTAATATCTAACTCTTTTCTTTGACTTTTTAGAAAATATATATGTAAGCATACAAATATTATAGAAGAAAATTGAAAATTTTGTAAAAAAAATGTGGCTACGAGAAAAAAAATACTAGTAACATATATTTTTAACATGACTTGATGTATACTAAAAATTAAGGGTACAAACTAAAGATAAATAATTTTTTTTTGTTAACTATAGAAAACACATTTAATAATAATTATACAATTTTTCGGAATATCCAGGATAAAAATTGTAATAATAAAACTTTTTTTATTACGTATCTATTTGTATAGGTGAATTATATCAATACTGTTAAACTGTTTGAAATAATGTACTCGAAGTATGTAACATAATAACAAACGAAGTTGAACTACGAAATAAATAATTGTAATATGGTTTATAAAGTTCACCATAAGAAATAAAGAAAAATTAATCAAAATAATGTTTATAATTTAAAATTAAGTATGATATCTTATGTTAAGAGAAATAATAATATAATAATAATATTGATCAACGACGAGGGCGTCGTTTTTAAAAAGGGGGGGAGTTGTCGCGTCCCGACGAAAATTATATTATTATTTTTCGTAAAAAGTACTGCGTAGTTTAGAATAAAAATACGGCGTAGAAAACGAACAAAATAAGGTTGATCAAGAATGATTCTAAGTAAATGCAGTAATATAAAATAGAACTAAGGAACAGATTATTTTACGAGTGTTTCAAACGAAACAGAGACTGATAAGTAGAGTTGAAGATATTATTCAAAGCCAATACGCATATAAGCGGGATCGCCGATAGTGAGATCGAAACGAAGGGTTACGCAAGAGTTTTTTTGTACTGCACTATAAAATCAATGCTCGGAGAAGAACCGGCGATGGGAAACATGGACTAGAAAATTCGAGCATTAGAAGGAAGTAATAAATTAAGCCGTTCTCTGGATAATGTCGCAGTAATAAAAGAGGGGACAGCAAATTCTCCGAATTAACTACGAAGCGATACAGAAAATGCACGGGATTCGATAATTTTTAATTACGCACATCTAACGGTCCAATCGGGTGCAAGCACAGAAAAATCGAGAACTACTTACACATCTCCATATAAGGCAAAGTGTAAGACAAGGAAAAATGTACGACAAAGACAGATGCATAGATTTTTAGGGTATATAAAGAGGACCCAGAAGAGACACAGGCACTCCTAAATTTTCATTTAAAGCTTTCGCAAGGCGAAGCTCTGCTGGACAACTCTTTGATTTTTATCCGAGGGCGTGGCTCTGCTACTTGAACTTTAAGTAATACGTATTAAAAATCACAAGAGGAATCGAGACGTATCATTGACATCTACAAGCCATAGTCGAGGAACTACGACTTCGACATCTGGAAATCGTCGAGCTCCAACAGCATACACATCTAACGTCGACGCCCGCAGGTCTAGCAGGACATTATACGGCAATCTGACACCGCTACCCACGTTCAAGGCGGACCTTCGTTCCTCACCGAATATACACACATATATATATATATATACATATATATATCTATATATTTGGGTACTTAAGGTATATTCTTTTCGGCTATCTATACGCTTGTATTATTCGTAAAGGCAACCTGATATTTTATGTTATTTCGATTGCTGAACCAACCGTTTTTCTTTTAAAACAATTATTATTACATATTACAATTTATTTATAATAATTATTCGTTACATTGTATTTGAATTGAAATATTCACGGTTTGAATTACAATTTATTAACTATAATTCATGTTTTAAACGACAACCATTTTTTTCTTTTATCTGCATTTACTTATAATGATTCCTATTTCAATTATTGATTATTAATGTTTATAATAAAATAACCTTGTGTATTTTTTTATTCTATAATGTGTTAATATGTTCGCCGTACATTTGTTTATTTAATCAAAATTAATCGTTACTCGACTTAAATAATTTTATACAATTGTTAATAAAATAGTGTAAATTTATGTGTTTTTGCCCATTAAAAAGCTGTAATAATTTAGTTTCACGTGTTCATTTAAAGAAAAACAGCATATTATATTTAAATAAATAATGCATAATTAATACGAAATAAAACATATTATTTTATTTATCCCACATTATATCCTGCATCTCTACTCTCAAAATAACTTCGCTCGCTACTCCCGGAGACGTAAGGCTAGTCCTAGTCAAACAAGAGCGAAAGGAACGCGAATGGTTTATTAACCATTTGCCTTCTTGTAATATTTTTTATAGTGATTGGTGCAAGTCTGGACGTGACAGTAAGTTACTGCGATCAATTATTTTTTTAAAGATGCCGTGATTTTTGCCACGGTTTCTGAAATATTCAAGCGGCAAATTAAAAAAAAAATACCTAGTATAGTAACCGCCATAATACTTGCGCCATTTTGAATTATCGTTTTGATGACAGAATCAAGTTAAGAGACCTAAATAACCCTTCAAGACCTACTTCGGTGTGCTCAATTAATGAACAAACATATGACGTCCACATGTGTCATCCTGATCCTCTACGGATTAACAAAAGGAAGTTTCGGAATATAGTTAAAAAGTTTTCAGTAAGCTTTCCTTAGCTCTTTGTACTGGGAAACGTCTTTTATTTCTGGAAGATATTGTGAATCCCTGCATGAATATTACCGTCATCTTTGTGGCATCTTTCGAAAGAAACTTTCATAATTCTTACAAGAACGGTTACCGGAAGCTTAAGTAAGTGCTTGCTGAAACATAAATTAGTAATGTTTCTTCTAAGAAAACTGTAAGGTCTCTGTAATCCTTTCTGAATTTTTTAGTTTTTTGTTAAATAAAAGTTTCGGAATATATGAAAAATCTTTCCAGTAAGCTATCGTGTTTTCTTTCTAGTAGCAAACGTCTTTTATTTCTGGAAGATATTGTAAAACCGTGCATAAATATTACCGTTTTCTTTGTGGAATCTTTCGAAAGAAGCTTTCACTAATATTTGAAGATTGTTTCCTTAAAGTTTACGTCAATGTTTGCAGTAACCTAAGTTTGTAAGTTTTGTCGTAAGAAAACTGCAATCTTTCTGTAAGGTTTTACAAGTCTTTCAGTTTATTGATAATTGGATATGTTTGAATACTTGCAAAAACTTTTGTGTATGCTTTGCTTTTTGCTTTCCCTAAGTATACTTTGTTTGAGTTTTAAATCATATTTTGCAAACTTGTAGAAAAATTGCAGGGAAGCTTTTGTTTTTATTTCTTGTTTTCTGGTTTGTTTTCATACGGAAAGGTTATATTATGTTTTCACGAAGATATCTAAATAAGCTTTCACAAATGTTTTTGAAATCTTTCATTAATCATTCGTAAATTACTGTCGGAAGCTTCATTCGTAAGCTTTTATGTTTAACTTCCGGTAATTTATCTTGTAATATTTCATTATACTTTCATTTTTCATAAATATGTTACCTTTTAGAATGCTTACAATAATCTTTCAACATAGCTTACTTGTAAGATTGTTGTAAGTAATTTCGGAATATTTTATTATTGCTTTTTTTAACCTACTTGAAATATTTCATGAAATACTTTTTAGTAATATAACTGTTAGCTTCCTGTAATAATATTTAAATGATTCTGGAATATTCCTGAAAATGTTTCTATGTTAGTTTACAGAAAAATTTATTAATGTTATACTAAAGCTTCCAGGAACCTTTCATCTAAAGTTTTCATATTTCTTGCTTTTGCTTAAATAAAGCAATAATTTTGAATAAAGCTTGCATGCTATGTGGGTTCCGCCATTTTAGATTTTCATTTTGTTGATGGAATCCAGTTCAGAGACCTAAATAACCGTTAAAGACCCACTTAGGTATGTTTAATTAATGAAAAAACATGACGCATACAGGAATTCGTATTTGTTACAAATTCAGAAATGCTATTTGCGTGTAGATAATTACAAGCTACCGTGTATCCTTAGGTCGTTCAATATTTATTTTAAAATTTTAATTGGTTATGACGTCTGTTATCCACCTGAATGCAAAAATTTCTGTTGTTTTATTCAGTACATACTTGTTGACTTTGCTTCTAAATCAGACGTAAAAATTCTATCAGTTTGTACGATATCCAATAAGGTTAAAAAAAAGTTAAGTTGTAGAAAATAATTGATAATTATAAGATAATTATAAGATTCAAAAAATATGGTGGATTGCAGATTTTGTTCTACTTACTGTAAGTAATATTGATACAATGCAATATAGAAAAATGTACCGAATCAATTACTTGCGTATCAAATAAGAATTCAGTAGATAAATCTAATTGTAAAGAAGTTGAAATTATTGAACGTACAAAGTCTTATTTCTTAAATGAAAATTAAAAAGCACACATTTTAATGATAAAAATGATATAAACGATACTTCAATAAAAGATGCATTTAATAATTTTATTTCCAAATTATATGGTAATCCATCTTTACCGCACGTTGTTAATAATAATATAAAAAATGATTTTACTTGTATTGAAAATGTTACAAATGCTTTAAGCTTTGAATTAAAAAGCAATGTCCCTGTTCAATTTCATTCAATCATTTCAGGTTGTTTAAATAAGAACTTTGATATATCAAAATTTTAACATCTACGTTTAAACTTCTTTAAAAAGTTAGGCTATTTTATTGAAGCTAAATGTTTTAAAATTAGTAAAATTATCGATAACCAAAAATCTGGTGATTCGGTTGTTAACGCAAAAAAAAATGTTGTGGCTAATTTATACCTATGCGCAGATAGTATTAAAACATTTTTTAGAGTTACCGAACGTATTTATTGAATTATTGAAGTTATTATCAACATTAAGACTGATGAAGGGAAATTTCTAAACATTTTTCCGATAAAACTATTATAACTTTATATATATCATGATAATTTCGAAATCTAAATGATAAGAAAAATCAAGATAGAAATATAGAAAATATTATAAAAGACAATGAAAATTTAAAACTTTTAAATGATGAGTTAATAGATAAAAATAATATATTAAAAGAACTGAATAGTGAACTAAAAGAAAATAACATATTGTTAAAAGAAAAAATGCACACGCAAACGTATACGCAAGCAACAGCTATCACATATGCACACATAGCAAATAATACATACGAAAAAATTAACGTTCCAAATATATTAATTAAAGCAAACAATAACAAATCAACCGAAAACATTTTAAAAAAACGAAACAAATAGTAACAGAGAAAACAAAATTACCTATAAATTCAATATATAAAACAAAAGATAAAATTATTGTAAAATGTAACATTAATGATATAGAAAAAATTGAAGACATTTTTATAAAAGAAAGAAGATTAGATGCAAAAATAGAAATTGAACAAAAATAGAGAATCCACGACTGAAAATTACTAGAATTGAAAGTAATTTGGAAAATACAGATATTAAAGAAATACAGAATGAAATAAAAGAAAGAAATATGCTGACACAAGACGAAGAAGTAAAAGTACTAAATACTCTAATCAGAAAAACAATACATGGTCTGTTATAATTGAAGTTAATTCTAATACATATGATTTCTTAATGAAAGACAAAAAATATATTTCGGATGCAATAGATGTGAAATATATGACGATTTTAATTTAAATATTTGCATGAATTGATGTAAATATGGCCATAGTGAGAAAAGATGTACTAATGAAACGAAATGTATATATTATGCAGGAAATCACAGCTATAAAAATTGTAAAAAGAAAAAAGAAACTAAACGTAAAAATTGCAGTGATTATAATAACAACAAGAATGCAAACAACACAACTAATCACCATGCAAATAACAAAAAAGAATGTCAAACATACAAGTATTTACTACAACAGAAGATAAAGAAGACAAATTATCCATATAAACCAACAATGAAGAACAAAAATAGAAATGGCGAATCATATTAATTGTCAAGATATAATTCAACAAGAAATTTCATTCCAAGATATGGAAAATTTTAATAAAAATATAAATGTTATGGATAAACTTATTTTATATGTAAATATAAAAATATAAGAAGGCTAAATACAAATTATTCTAAACTAGAAATATTTGTCGAAAATTTAATAAACAAACCGATTATTATAATTTGTTCAGAAACTTAGAATCTAGAATGCTTTGAATACTATCAATTGTCAGGTTATAAGTGCTATTATAATAATAGTAGGATAAATAGATCAGATTGTGTTATTATATTTATAAATCAAAATTTAAATGAAAATACTAATATCATCGAAATTGGTAAATTAAACATATTACATTCTAGTATAATGATAGATAAAGATTATAAGATTGAAATATCAGCATTATATAGGTCACATGATCTACCAAAAACTGAATTTGTAATGAACTTGAATAGGAGATTTTAATATTGATCTATTAGAACTAAATATTATTAATCAAGAATTTTTAAATAACTTCCTAGAAAAGGGATACATTCCCTGTTTTCAGGATGTTACAAGACCGGCTATAGATAAATGTAAAGGAACTTGCATCGACAATATTTTTTTTAAAACAGATTATATACACTATAAATCATTTAAAATAACTAATCCGTTTACTGATCACTATCCTCTATTTGTAAGCATAGGAAAAAGTAAATTACAAGAAAATGATAATACCAAAAATAACTATATTAGTTATAAGAAATTACAAAGAGAGGCAAGTAAGATAAATTGGAGAACATTGTTTATGCAAGATCCTAATATGAATATAGACTTAATAATAAATAATATAAAAACATGCATTGAAAGATCAAAAATGAACAATTGTTACAACACAAAGCATTCAAAAACAAAACCAAGAAAATCTTGGATAACTAAAGGAATCATGATATCATGCAAAAGAAAAGAACATGTATATAACACATGGAAGTTAGACAAAAATAATACTGTATTAAAAGCTGAATATAAGACATATGAAAAAATATTAAATAATGTAATTATAGACACTAAAATTAAATTTGAAAAAAACTTATTGAAAAAAATTGTAATAACCCAAGAAATTTAAGGAAAATTATAAATACCAAATTAGGTAAAAACAAACAGCAGAAAGTACTATAAATTATATTTATGATGAATTGTCTGTGAGATAGGAGAAAAACTAAGTGAAAAAATTATCGAGCCTAATAATAGAAAAATTAAACTACCTAATAACAATATGAAAATGATCTTTATTTACCCAACATCGAGTGAAGAAATTACAAATATAGTATTGCATATGAAAGAAAAAATGGGTGGTGTAGACAAAATCAACACTAACCCTGGTAGAAATGTTGAGCAGTTTTTGGCTAGTCCATAGCGAGTGAAAGACAAATTAGCCAGTGAGTTGAGCAGTGACTGGCTAGTCGACGTGTTATTTTCGTCAGATTTTTAAACATTTACTAGCTAAGGACTAGCCATAAACTTATAATTGGAAAAAAAATAATATAATTATAGATTTATATCGTTTAAAATAATAAAAATATATAAAAAATGTTTAGATGGATGATTACATGTAAGTTCCTATCAATACGTTAGCTTAAACTTCCAGAACAGAAATCGATTTCGGGAGAATTTTTGTAGGTTATGTTTACGAATCATATGTTGGTTTCGATTCATCAGGTAGATCGATGTAAGAACTACCACGCATAGGATTGTATCTGTTTAGATGAACACATAAATTAATTATTGATCTTAATGACCAACCAGAGTCTCTCTCTTGAAATTCTTCAATATCCTTTGCAATAGAGTTCTTTATATTCTGCGTAAACCAGTCTTTTAAATTTGTTGTTGGTAAAACAGATTCTGCTTTTGTATTAAAATATTTAATTTCCACTACTTCTTTATCAGCTTTTGATACAACAAATTCAGCAGCTAACACTGCATAAATTTTTAACGCGTTTTCTTTTTTAAGACATTCTTAACTCGAGATATGAATAAAGTCTGCGCATCTTTCATAAACTCAATAACATCTAAATTTTTTAAGTTTACTATTACTCCTGATTTGACGCGCCCGTCAAACGCGCTCTCCAAATCTTGCCAGCTTACTCGATTTTTACTCCGTTTTCCTTGCACTCCACTACCTGTTTTTAATAAACACTTGAACTTTTCTTCAATTCCTTTAAGCAATGCAATAGTTGATATTAATTTTGTTTTCTCAGCAACAGTAGTGTCATCTTTGAGCAGACTACGTTTGAGCAATTTAAGATTTTTTTTATTAAATCTTTTCCACTTAATTACTTGCTCTAATTTTGTATGATTTGATGCAACAAGCTGGTAAGCTTGAAGCATTACGTTTACTAAACGAATGCAATCAAATAGAAGCATGTTCACTCTTTGAGAATCAGAATAAAACTTTGATATGAAAAGCATTTGCAAATTATATATATGCATGTCAGTCAAGACAATTCTATGAAATTTTTTAATTTCCAAGTAATTATTGTTTAAATTAATTATTGAATAAGCTTTGTAAAATTGTTTAATTTTTAGAAAGTGTATTAACTTCTAGGAAACGTACTAATTTGGTATGAGTTTGTATACAGCACTATATGTAAATTAAATGATTTTATTAATTAAAACGAATTAATTCTTGGAAATTAATGTTTAGACTAAATATTAGTAAAAGCGAGACTTTCTCATCAATTACGATATACATAAGCAGTTGTACGTAATTCTCAGAAAAGATTTTCATAGAATTTTTGATGGTTGAGTAATTGAATATTTTGACACGCACACATGTTAAGTAATAAGGTGATAGTTTGACTGCATGTGAAACTTGATCCCTAGGCGCACTGACCTACTCATCATCTGTGTATCATCCTCATGCAATTGATAATCGTAATAATACTCGAAAAAGGATTTCGTGGAATTTTACCTGGCTCACGCACACCTGCTAATTAATTTGGAGGGGACCGTGTATGTATATGGGATGGTGGAGTGGTGGGGGGGGGGTCCAGAAGCCTTCTTGCCTATCTACTAGTGTGTGTGCAAAGAAGACGAACAATACCAAAGGAATTATAAAAAAATGAACGACGAGGATGGTTATCACTACCACAGAAAATCAGAGTATAAGCAGACTGGAATCTCGTAAGTTAATTTTATTTTCATTAAATCTGTTAATCAAATACTAGGAATGTAAACACGGGATGCGTATTTAGAGTAACAACATTTTTACTATCAATTAGCGTATTAATAACAAGTTAAAGGTTTTATTTAATAATTAAATTTTTCAAGTGCTTTATTTGTTATAATATTATTATTTTCGTGAGTAAATCACTTCAACACGTTAAGTTTATTCAAGCATTATTTTCCGGCTCTTGCGCAGCTACAATCTCAGTTCGCATTAGTAATCAGAATCGATTTTTGAAACAGTAGAAAAGTTAAAAAAGTGCTTATCGTATTCGTAGCGTTTAATAATTCAGATTTTAATGTGGAAAAACACGAAACTGATCTAGAAAACCACACGACATGGTTTCCAATCCAAGTACTTACTGCAGCAAATGCTGCTTAACTTTCTTGTTCGGCACCGAGGCACGTCCCCACCACTATGCTGTCGCATCGTTTTTACATAAATTTATTTTACATATTTATTATACGCTATTGTACATAATCTTATGCAACTAAAATATATGTCAATTTAAAGTCACGAAATACTCGACTACGTAATGTAATGCAACGGACAAAGAACAGAAGAAGAAATTCTTTAACTAAGATTAGAAAAATTTCGATTATTGTCACTGACTATTCGATGTTTGGGTATTATTTTAAAAATAACTTTACATTATAAGGCGCGACAGCGCCTAGCGCGTAAGGCTTATATACATTAAATTTACTAATTTCATTGTAATATTAATTTTACTTAAATTAAACATTTAATTTTATAATTTTTCTATTTTTTTCTGATTCAGCATTTAATTATCTTTCATTTGATACAAATAGTGCACGAATCCATTAACGCATTTTGAAATAAATAAATTTTTTCAAAAATTTTGCTCAATTCTTTTCAGATTTTTTGTTTCTTCCACAATTTTTTTCTTCTTCCCTTTTCATATATATATGTCTACACGATTGAATGAAAAACGAGCAGAGCAACGTTATGTCCAATTCATTGAAAGAAAAATGAACATAGCAGCAAGAGGAAGCTATTGCTACATTCAGATCATATATGTATAATTAATATTAATAAATACAGAATTATTTGAAAATTCATTTATAAGGGTAATTTGACTACGCTGAATAAGAAAAAAATATTATTTTTATCATCATCCCCTAATTTAACGGTAATAACGGAGGGTGAATTATAAAAAAATTTAAAAATGTAGAAAATCATTTATAAAGGTAATTTGACTACGCTGAATAAGAAAAAAATATTATTTTTATCATCAACCCCTAATTTATTTTAGAAATATGAGGGTGAATTATAAAAAAATTTAAAAATTGTAGAAAATCATTTATAAAGGTCAATTAACTACGCTGAATACGAAAAAAATATTATTTTTAACATCAACCCCTAATTTAAGGGTTAAAATTAAGGGTGAATTATAAAGTCTATTTTTTCACCATTATTACATAAACAATACTGTTTTCTTAATTTTTTTTATAAGCAATTATTTGTAGCAAGGTAAACAATATTATATTATAGTTGCGTATCGAAACAATTTTCATTTTTATTTTAAAAGCTACTGTTACAATATGAATGAAAACGTGACGTAGCCAAGAAAATAGACTTTTTAGTACTTTATCTGTATTACATTATTTAAAAAATAAAATTGTTATTTCCTACTTTAACGTGCTCGATTGTGCTCCCGATAGCACTTACTTTATTTACTTTATACTTTCAAGTTCAATTTTTTTACAGACATTATGGTTGTATTAATGCAAGAAAGGGTTGTTCAGGGTCTGCACGTGTATTTTTTTGTGCAAACAGAAACTATTATATTACTCAAAGAATAAATCAGCATGCAGAGACAATATGTAAACCTCAACCTTATGTTAGTCAAATCGAGGCATTTAAAAAAGAGGTCCATTGTATAATGCCTTGTCATATGTGCCATTTTTTGTGTTGTATGTTGCATTGTTTTGTGTTTTTAATTATAAATCAAGGAACAATACAACAAACAAAACAAAGTGGATTTGAAAAAAAGCAACTTTTGAGATATTATATAATGGTATTGCTTACATAAACGCGATATTTCTGGATATAATTAAGATCGTAATTCCGTACTGATGTCGAATTTTTTATGTGCAAGGTCC
>JANSJX010000426.1:0-27415 GCA_026168455.1 Theocolax elegans
TACTCTTGTGCCTCCTTTATTCCGTTTTTGTGCAATTCCCGTGCTTCCGTACTGTGTGTGTGCGAGTTACCGCGTTTCCCCCTTCTCCCCCCTTTTTTTTCGAGCAGCTTCGACCCGCGATCGCGTATCGCAGCCGCGCCGTCGGTCGACATTAAACTCGTGCGGACGAGTATCACCGATTCAGCTAACGATTCGGAGTTTTAAATTATAATTTCACCCGTGCAATTAGCAGTGAGCCGCATTTCGCCTTCTACATTCCCCCCCCCCTGAGCCGATCGCAGCCGAGCTTGAGCTCGCGTAACGGACGAGACTGGCACCCGTAATTCGTGTATTTATAGAATCGCATCGGATAATAAATTAAGTTATTTATATATTCCTTATTTTTATTATCCCCGATCACCTGCACCCTAATCCCCAGTGCAGCGTGACACAACAACATAAAAAGTATTCAAATTGATTCAACCCGGACGGAACGACATCAAAATATGAAAAATCGAGGTTTTGGCCAGATATATGTGTTGATTTTGCAAATAAAAATGTATTTGATTGGATTAATCCGGCCGGGGAACGAACTGAGAAATATTGATAAAATCTACCGTTTGGCCGTTTGTGTGTGGATTCTACACATAAAATGTATTCGAATTTGATCAACCCGGACCGGGAACGAAATCATAAATATGAAAAATCGAGGTTTTGGCCAGATATATGTGTGATTTTGCAAATAAAAATGTATTTGAATTGGATTAATCCGACCGGGAACGAAATGAGAAATATGAAATATCGACGTTTTGGAGAGTTATAGTGTGATTTTACACATAAAATGTATTCAAATTTGATCAACCCGGACCGGGAACGAAATAATAAATATGAAAAATCGAGGTTTTGGCCAGATCTATGTGGATTTTGAATAAAAATGTATTTGACATTGGATTAATCCGGCCGGGGAACGAACTGAGAAATATTGATAAAATAAACGTTTTGGCCGTTTGTGTGTGTGATTCTACACATAAAATGTATTCGAATTTGATCAACCCGGACCGGGAACGAAACATAATATGAAAAATCGAGGTTTTGGCCAGATATAGTGTGATTTTACCAAATAAAAATGTATTTGAATTGGGAATCCGAACCGGGGAACGAAATGAGAAATATTGAAATATCGACGTTTTGGAGAGTTATATGTGTGATTTGTACACATAAATAAATCGTTCAAATTTTGATTCACCCGGGCCCGGAACGAAATCAAAATATGAAAAAATCGACGTTTTGCCAGTTATATGTGTGGTTTTACACTTAAAACGATATGAATTCGATTAATCCGGCCGGGGATCGAAATGAGAAATATTGAAAAATCGACGTTTTGGCCGTTGTATGTGTGATTTTACACCATAAAAATGTATATGAATTCAATTAAGACGGCGGGGGAACGAAATGAGAAATACTGAAAAAATCGACGTTTTGGCCGTTTGTATGTGGGATTTTACGCATTAAAAATGTATTTGAATTCGATTAATCCGACCGGGAACGAAATGAGAAACATTGAAATAATTCTACGTTTTGGCCGTTTGTATGTGTGATTTTACACATAAAAATGTATTTGAAATCGAATAATCCCACCGGGAAACGAAATGAAAATATTGAAAAAATCGACGTTTTGGCCAGCTATATGTGTGATTTTACACATAAAAATGTATACGAATTTAATTAATCCGGCCGGGTAACGAAATGAGAAACATTGAAAAAATCGACGTTTTGGCCGTATGTTGTGTGATTTTACACATAAAAATGTATTTGCGTTCGATTAATTCGACCGGGGAACGAAATCAAAAATATTGAAAATCGGACGTTTTGGCCAGTTATATGTGTTATTTTACACATAGAAATAATTCGATTTGATAAACCCGGCCCGGGAACGAAATCAAAATATTGAAAAATCTACGTTTTGGCCGTTTGTATGTGTGATTTTACACATAAAAATGTATTTGAATGAGAATAATCCGACCGGGAACGAAATGAAAATATTGAAAAAATCGACGTTTTGGCCAGTTATGTGGGGTTTTACATAAAAATTATATGAATTCGATTAATCCGGCGAGGAATCGAAAGAAATATTGAAAAAATCGACGTTTTGCCGTTTTATGTGTGATTCTACACATAAAAATTGTATTCGAATTTGATCAACCCGGACCGGGAACGAAATCATAAATATGAAAAATCGAGGTTTTGGCCAGATATATGTGTGATTTTACAAATAAAAATGTATTTGAATTGGATTAATCCGGCCGGGTAACGAAATGAGAAACATTGAAAAAATCGACGTTTTGGCCGTATGTTGTGTGATTTTACACATAAAAATGTATTTGCGTTCGATTAATTCGACCGGGGAACGAAATCAAAAATATTGAAAATCGGACGTTTTGGCCAGTTATATGTGTTATTTTACACATAGAAATAATTCGATTTGATAAACCCGGCCCGGGAACGAAATCAAAATATTGAAAAATCTACGTTTTGGCCGTTTGTATGTGTGATTTTACACATAAAAATGTATTTGAATGAGAATAATCCGACCGGGAACGAAATGAAAATATTGAAAAAATCGACGTTTGGCCAGTTATGTGGGGTTTTACATAAAAATTATATGAATTCGATTAATCCGGCGAGGAATCGAAAGAAATATTGAAAAAATCGACGTTTTGCCGTTTTATGTGTGATTCTACACATAAAAATTGTATTCGAATTTGATCAACCCGGACCGGGAACGAAATCATAAATATGAAAAATCGAGGTTTTGGCCAGATATATGTGTGATTTTACAAATAAAAATGTATTTGAATTGGATTAATCCGGCCGGGGAACGAACTGAGAAATATTGATAAAATCTACGTTTTGGCCGTTGTATGTGTGATTCTACACATAAAATGTATTCGAATTTGATCAACCCGGGCCGGGAACGAAATCATAAATATGAAAAATCGAGGATTTGGCCAGATATATGTGTGATTTTACAAATAAAAATGTATTTGAATTGGATTAATCCGACCGGGGAACGAAATGAGAAACATGATAAAATCTAGTTTTGGCCGTTTGGATGTGTATTCTACACATAAAAATGTATTCGAATTTGTCAACCCACCCGACGGGAACGAATAAATATGAAAAATCGAGGATTTGGCCAGATATAGTGTGATTTTACAAATAAAAATGTATTTGAATTGGATTAATCCGACCGGGGAACGAAATGAGAAACATTGAAAAAATCTACATTTTGGCCGTTAGTATGTGTGATTCTACACAAAAAATGATTCGACTTTGATCAACCCGGACCGGGAACGAAATCATAATATGAAAAATCGAGTTTTGGCCAGATATCTGTGTTGATTTTAACAAATAAAAATGTATTTGAATTGGATTGATCCGACCGGCGAACGAATGAGAACATTGAAAAAATCTACGTTTTGGCCGTTTGTATGTGATCTACACATAAAAATGTATTCGAATTTGATCAACCCGGACCGGGAACGAAATCAATAATATTGAAAAATCGACGTTTGGCCAGATATGTGTGATTTTACACATAAAATGTATTTGAATTGGATTAATCCGGCCGGGGAACGAACGAGAAATATTGATAACAATCTACGTTTTGGCCGTTGTATGTGTGATTTAACACTAAAAATGTATTCAAACTTGATCAACCGCCCGGAACGAAACCAAAAATATTGAAAAAATCGACGTTTTGGCCAGATATATGTGCGATTTTACACATGAAAATGTATAGGAATTCGCTTAATCCGGCCGCGGAAAGAAAGTAGAAATATGAAAAAATAGACGTTTTGGCCGTTATATGTGTGAGTTTACACATAAAAATGTATATGCATTCGATTAATCACCGGGGATCGAAATGAGAAATATTGTAAAAATCGAGTTTTGGGCCAGATATATGTGTGATTTTACAAATAAAAATGTATTTGAATTGGATGATCCGACGGGGAACGAAATGAGAAAATTGAAAAAATCTACGTTTTGGCCGTTTGTATGTGTGATTTTACACATCAAAATGTATTCGAATTTGATCAACCCGGACCGGAACGAAATCATAATATTGAAAAATCGACGTTTTGGCCAGATATATGTGTGATTTTACACATAAAAATGTATTGAATTGGATTAATCCGGCCGGGGAACGAAATGAGAAATATTGATAAAATCTACGTTTTGGCCGTTTGTATGTGTGATTCTACACATAAAAATGTATTCGAATTTGATAACCCGGCCCGGGAACGAAACCAAAAATATTGAAAAAATCGACGTTTTGACCCGAATATGTGTGATTTTACACATAAATGTATATGAATTCGATTAATCCGGCCGGGGATCGAAATGAGAAATATGAAATATCGACGTTTTGGAGAGTTATATGTGTGATTTTACACATAAAAATGTATTCAAATTTGATCACCCGGCCCGGGAACGAAATCAAAAAATAAAAAATCGACGTTTTGGCCAGTTATTGTTGTGGTTTTACACATAAAACGATATGAATCGATTAATCCGGCCGGGGATCGAAATGAGAAATATTGAAAAAATCGACGTTTGGCCGTTTGTATGTGTGATTTTACACATAAAAATGTATATGAATTCAATTAAGACGGCGGGGGAACGAAATGAGAAATACGAAAAATCGACGTTTGTGGCCTTTGTATGTGTGATTTTACGCCATAAAAAGGTATTTGAATTCGATAATCCGACCGGGGAACGAAATGAGAAACATTGAAATATCTACGTTTTGGCCGTTTGTATGTGTGATTTTACACATAAAAATGTATTGAATTCGAATAATCCCACCGGAAACGAAATGAAAAATATTGAAAAAATCGAAGTTTTGGCCAGCTATATTGTGATTTTACACATAAAAATGTATACGAATTTAATTAATCCGGCCCGGGACGAAAATCAAAATATTGAAAAAATCGACGTTTTGCCGTTTGGTATGTGTGATTTTACACATAAAAATGTATATGATTTCGATTAAACGGCGGGAGAACGAAATGAGAAATACTAAAAAATCGCGTTTTGGCCGTTTGTATGTGTGATTTTACACGAAAAATGTATTGAATTTGATCAACCCGGACCGGGAACGAATCATAAATATGAAAAATCGAGGTTTTGGCCAGATATATGTGTGATTTTACAATAAAATGTATTGAATTGGATTAATCCGGTCGGGGACACGAACTGAGAAATATTGAAAAAATCCTCGTTTTGGCCGTTGTATGTGTGATTCTACACATAAAAATGTATTAAATTTGATCAACCCGGACCGGGAACGAAATCATAAATATGAAAAATCGAGGTTTTGGCCAGATAATTGTGATTTTGCAAATAAAAATGTATTTGAATTGGATTAATCCGGCCGGGGAACGAAATGAGAAAATTGAATATAGACGTTTTGGAGAGTTATATGTGTGATTTTACACATAAAAATGTATCAAATTTGATCAACCCGGCCCGGGAACGAAATCAAAATATTGAAAAAATCGACGTTTTGCCAGTTATATGTGTGGTTTTAACATAAAAACGTATATGAATTCGATTAATCCGGCCGGGGATCGAAATGAGAATATTGAAAAAATCGACGTTTGGCCGTTTGTATGTGATGATTTTACACATAAAAATGTATATGAATGCAATTAAGACGGCGGGGGAACGAAATGGAAATACTGAAAAACATCGACGTTTTGGCCGTTTGTATGTGTGATTTTAGCATAAAAATGTATTTGAATTCGATTAATCCGACCGGGGAACGAAATGAGAAACATTGAAATAATCTACGTTTTGGCCGTTTGTATGGTGATTTACACATAAAAATGATTTGAATCGACTAATCCCACCGGGAAACGAAATGAAAAATATTGAAAAAATCGACGTTTTGGCCAGCTATATGTTGATTCTACAATAAAATTATACGAATTTAATTAATCCGGCCGGGTAACGAAATGAGAAACATTGAAAAAATCGACGTTTTTGGCCGTATGTATGTGGATTTTACACATAAAAATGTATTGCGTTCGATTAATTCGACCGGGGAACGAAATCAAAAATATTGAAAAATCGACGTTTGGCCAGTTATATGTGTTATTTTACAATAGAAATATATTCGAATTTGATAAACCCGGCCCGGGAACGAAATCAAAATATTGAAAAATCTACTTTTTGCCGTTTGTATGGTGATTTTACACATAAAAATGTATTTGAATTCGAAGATATCCGACGGAAACGAAATGAAAATATTGAAAAAATCGACGTTTGGCCAGTTATGTGTGGTTTTAACATAAAAATGTATATGAATTCGAGTTAATCCGGCCGGGAAACGAAATGAAAAATATTGAAAAAATCGACGTTTGGCCAGATATGGGTGATTTTACACATAAAAATGTATACGAATTAATTAATCGTGCCGGGTAACGAAATGAGAACATTGAAAAAATCGACGTTTTGGCCGTATGATGGTGATTTTACACATACAATGTATTTGCGTTCGAAATTAATTCGACGGGGAACGAAATCAAAAATATTGAAAAATCGACGTTTTGGCCAGAGTTAGTGTTATTTTACACATAGAATATATTCGAATTTGATAACCCGGCCCGGGAACGAAATCAAAATATGATAAAATCTACGTTTTGGCCGTTTGTATTGTGTGATTCTACACATAAAAATGTATTCGAATTTGATCAACCCGGACCGGGAACGAAATCATAAATATGAAAAATCGAGATTTGGCCAGATATATGTGGATTTTACAAATAAAAATGTATTTGAATTGGATTGATCCGAACGGGGAACGAAATGAGAACATTGAAAAAATTACGTTTTGGCCGTTTGATGTGTGATTCTACACATAAAAATGTATTCGAATTTGATCAACCCGGACCGGGAACGAAATCATAATATTGAAAAAATCGACGTTTTGGCAGCGATATGTGATTTTACACATAAAATGTATTTGAATTGGATTTATCCGGCCGGGGAACGACTGAGAATATATGAAAATCTACGTTTTGGCCGTTTGTAGTGTGATTTTACACATAAAATGTATTCAAACTGATCAACCCGCCCGGGAACGAAACCAAATATTGAAAAAATCGACGTTTTGGCCAGATATAGGTGCGATTTTACACATAGAAATGTATATGAATTCGATTAATCCGGCCGCGGAAAGAAAGTAGAAATATTGAAAAAATAGACGTTTTTGGCCGGTTATATGTTGAGTTTACACTAAAAATGTATATGCATCGATATTCAGCCGGGGATCGAATGAGAAATATTGAAAAAATCGAGTGTATGGCAGATAATGTGTGATTTTACAAATAAAATATTTGAATTGGATTGATCCGACCGGGAACGAAATGAGAAACATTGAAAAATCTACGTTTTGGCCGTTTGTATGTGTGATTCTACACATAAAAATGATGCGATTATTTGATCAACCCGGACCGGGAACGAAATCAATAATATTGAAAAAATCGAACGTTTTGCCAGATATATGTGTGATTTTACACATAAAAGTATTTGAATTGGATTAATCCGGCCGGGGAACGAAATGAGAAATATTGATAAAATCTACGTTTTGGCCGTTTGTATGTGTGATTCTACACATAAAAATGTTCGAATTTGATAAACCCGGCCCGGAACGAAACCAAACATATTGAAAAAATCGACGTTTTGACCAGATATATGTGTGATTTTACACATACAAATGTATATGAATTCGATTAGCCCGCCGGGGATCGAAATGAGAAATATTGAAATATCGACGTTTTGGAGAGTTATGATGTGTGATTTTACACAAAAATGTATCAATTGATCAACCCGGCCCGGGAACGAAATCAAAAATATTGAAAAAATCGACGTTTTGCCAGTTATATGTGTGGTTTTACAACATAAAAACGTATATGAAGCGATTAATCCGGGGATCGAAATGAGAAATATTGAAAAAATCGACGTTTTGGCCGTTGTATGTGTGATTTTACACATAAAAATGTATATGAATTCAATAAGACGGCGGGGGAACGAAATGAAATACTGAAAAAATCGAGTTTTGGCGTTTGTATGTGTGATTTTACGCATAAAAATGTATTTGAATTCGATAATCCGACCGGGGAACGAAATGAGAAACATTGAAATAATCTACGTTTTGGCCGTTTGTAGTGTGATTTTACACATAAAAATGTATTTGAATTCGAATAATCCCACCGGAAACGAAATGAAAAATATTGAAAAAATCGACGTTTTGGCCAGCTATATGTGTGATTTTACACATAAAATGTATACGAATTTAATTAATCCGGCCCGGGAACGAAATCAAAAATATTGAAAAAATCGACGTTTTGCCGTTTGTATGTGATTTTACACATAAAAATGTATATGATTCGATTAATACGGCGGGAGAACGAAATGAGAAATACTGAAAAAATCGACGTTTTGGCCGTTTGTATGTGTGATTTTACACATAAAAATGTATTCAAATTTGATCAACCCGGACCGGGAACGAAATCATAAATATGAAAATCGAGGTTTTGGCCAGATATATGTGTGATTTTACAAATAAATAATGTATTTGAATTGGATCAATCCGGCCGGGGAACGAACTGAGAAATATTGGAAAAATCTACGTTTTGGCCGTTTGTATGTGTGATTCTACACATAAAAATGTATTCAAATTTGATCACCCGGACCGGGAACGAAATCATAAATATGAAAAATCGAGGTTTTGGCCAGATATATGTGTGATTTTGCAAATAAAAATGTATTTGAATTGGATTAATCCGGCCGGGGAACGAACTGAGAAATATTGATAAATCTACGTTTTGGCCGTTTGTGTGTGTGATTCTACACATAAAAATGTATTCGAATTTGATCAACCCGGACCGGGAAACGAAATCATAAATATGAAAAATCGAGGTTTTGGCCAGATATATGTGTGATTTTACAATAAAAATGTATTTGAATTGGATTAATCCGACCGGGGAACGAAATGAGAAACATTGAAAAAATCTACGTTTTGGCCGTTTGTATGTGTGATTCTACACATAAAAATGTATTCGAATTTGATCAACCCGGACCGGGAACGAAATCATAAATATGAAAAATCGAGGTTTTGGCCAGATATATGTGTGATTTTACAAATAAAATGTATTTGAATTGGATTAATCCGGCCGGGGAACGAACTGAGAAATATTGATAAAATCTACGTTTTGGCCGTTTGTATGTGTGATTCTACACATAAAAATGTATTCGAATTTGATCAACCCGGACCGGGAACGAAATCATAAATATGAAAAATCGAGGTTTTGGCCAGATATATGTGTGATTTTACAAATAAAAATGTATTTGAATTGGATTAATCCGACCGGGGAACGAAATGAGAAACATTGAAAAAATCTACGTTTTGGCCGTTTGTATGTGTGATTCTACACATAAAAATGAATTCGACTTTGATCAACCCGGACCGGGAACGAAATCATAAATATGAAAAATCGAGGTTTTGGCCAGATATATGTGTGATTTTACAAATAAAAATGTTTTTGAATTGGATTGATCCGACCGGGGAACGAAATGAGAAACATTGAAAAAATCTACGTTTTGGCCGTTTGTATGTGTGATTCTACACATAAAAATGTATTCGAATTTGATCAACCCGACCGGGAACGAAATCAATAATATTGAAAATCGACGGTTTGGCCATATATATGTGTGATTTTACACATAAAAATGTATTTGATTGGATTAATCCGGCCGGGGGAAGCGAACTGAGAAATATTGATAAAATCTACGTTTTGGCCGTTTGTATGTGTGATTTTACACATAAAAATGTATTCAAACTTGATGAACCCGCCCCGGGAACGAAACCAAAATATTGAAAAAAATCGACGTTTTGGCCAGATATATGTGCGATTTTACACATAGAACTGTATATGAATTCGTTAATCCTGGACCGCGGAAAGAAAGTAGAAATATTGAAAAAATAGACGTTTGGTCGTTGGTATGTGTTATTTTACACATAGAAATGTATTCGAATTTGATAAACCCGGCCGGAAACGAAATCAAAAATATCGAAAAAATCGACGTTTTGCCGTTTGTATGTGTGGTTTTACACATAAAAATGTATATGAATTCGATTAATCCGTCCGGGAACTAAATCAAAAATATTGAAAAATCGACGTTTTGGCCTGTTATATGTGTGATTTTATACATAAAAATGTATATGAATTCGATTAATACGGCCGGGGATCGAAATGAGAATTATTGAAAAAATCGACGTTTTGCCGTTTGTATGTGTGATTTTACACATAAAAATGTATATGAATTCGATTAATCCGGCCGGGGATCGAAATGAGAATTATTGAAAAAATCGACGTTTTGGCCGTTTGTACGTGTGATTTTACACATAGAAATGTATATGAATTCGATTAACCCGGCCGGGGAACGAAATGAGAAATATTCAAAAAATCGACGTTTTGGTCGTTTGTATGTGTGATTTTACACATAAAAATGTATTTGAATTCGATTAATCCGGCCGGGGATCGAAATGAGAAATATTGAAAAAATCGACGTTTTGGCCGTTGTATGTGTGATTTTACACATAAAAATGTATATGAATTCGATTAATACGGCCGGGGAACGAAATGAGAAATACTGAAAAAATAGACGTTTTGGCCGGTTATATGTGTGATTTTACACATAAAAATGTATATGAATTCGATTAATACGGCCGGGGAACGAAATGAGAAATACTGAAAAAATCGACGTTATGCCATTTATATGTGTGGTTTTACACATAAAAACGTATATGAATTCGATTAATCCGGCCGGGGATCGAAATGAGAAATATTGAAAAAATCGACGTTTTGCCGTTTGTATGTGTGATTTTACACGTAAAAATGTATATGAATTCGATTAATACGGCGGGGGAACGAAATGAGAAATACTGAAAAAATCGACGTTTTGGCCGTTTGTATGGTGATTTTACACATAAAAATGTATTTGAATTCGATTGATCCGACCGGGGAACGAAATGAGAAACATTGAAAAAATCTACGTTTTGGCCGTTTGTATCTGTGATTTTACACATAAAAATGTATTCGAATTTGATCAACCCGGACCGGGAACGAAATCATAAAAATTGAAAAATCGAGGTTTTGGCCAGATATATGTGTGATTTTACAAATAATATGTATTTGAATTGGATTCATCCGGCCGGGGAACGAACTGAGAAATATTGATAAAATAGACGTTTTGGCCGTTTGTATGTGTGATTCTACACATAAAATGTATTCGAATTTGATCAACCCGGACCGCGAACGAAATCAATAATATTGAAAAATCGACGTTTTGGCCAGATATATGTGTGATTTTACACATAAAAATGTATATGAATTCGATTAATCCGGCCGGGGATCGAAATGAGAAATATTGAAAAAATCGACGTTTTGATCGTTTGTATGTGTTATTTTACACATAGAAATGTATTCGAATTTGATAAACCCGGCCCGGGAACGAAACCAAAAGTATTGAAAAATCGACGTTTGGCCAGTTATATGTGTGGTTTTACACATAAAAATGTATATGAATTCGATTAATCCGGCCGGGGATCGAAATGAGAAATACTGAAATATCGAAGTTTTGGCCGTTTGTATGTGTGATTTTACACATAAAAATGTATTTGAATTCGATTAATCCGACCGGGGAACGAATTAAAAAATATTTAAAAATCGACGTTTTGCTCAGTTCTATGTGTGATTTTACACATAAAAATGTATATGAATTCGATTAACCCGGCCGGGTAACGAAATGTGAAATATTGAAAACATCAACGTTTTGATCGTTTGTATGTGTTATTTTACACATAGAAATGTATTCGAATTTGATAAACCCGGCCCGGGAATGAAATCAAAAATATTGAAAAAATCGACGTTTGGCCAGTTATATGTGTGGTTTTACACATAAAAATGTATATGAATTCGATTAATCCGGCCGGGGATCGAATTGAGAAATATTGAAAAAATCGACGTTTTGGTCGTTTGTATGTGTTATTTTACACATAGAAATGTATTCGAATTTGATAAACCCGGCCCGGGAACGAAACCAAAAGTATTGAAAAAATCGACGTTTTGGCCACATATATGTGTGGTTTTACACATAAAAATTGTATATGCATTCGATTAATTTAGCCCGGGGATCGAAATGAGAAATATTGAAAAAGTCGACGTTGTTGGCCGTTTTGTATGTGTGATTTTACACATAAAAATGTATATGAGTTCGATTAATCGGCCGGGGAACGAATGTGAAATATTGAAAACATCGGACGTTTTGGCCGTTTGTACGTGTGATTTTACACATAAAAAATGTATATGAATTCGATTAATCCGACCGGGGATCGAAATGAGAAATATTGAAAAAATCGCAGTTAGTTTTGGCCGTTGTATGTGTGATTTTACTCATAAAATGTATTTGAATTCGATTAATCCGACGGGGAACGAAATCAAAAATATTTAAAAATCGACGTTTCGCTCAGTTCTATGTGTGATTTTACACATAAAAATGTATATGAATTCGATTAACCCGGCCGGGGAACGAAATGGAAATATTGAAAACATGGACGTTTTGGCCGTTTGTATGTGTGATTTTACACATAAAAATGTATAGAATTCGATTAACCCGGCCGGGGAACGTAATGAGAAATTGAAAAAATCGACATTTTGGACAGTTATATGTGGGATTTTTACACATAAAATGTATTCAATTTGATCAACCCGGCTCGGAAGATACCAAAAATTTAAAAATCGACGTTTTGTCCAGATATTGTGATTTTACACATAAAAACGTATATGAATTCAATTAATCAGGCGGGTAACGAAATGAGAAACATTGAAAATCGACGTTTTGGCGTTTGTATGTGTGATTTTACACATAAAAATGTATTGAATTCGATTAATACGGCCGGGAACGAATGAGAATACTGAAAAAATCGACGTTTTGGCCGTTTTATGTGGATTTTACACATAAAATGTAATGAATTCGATTAATACGGCCGGGGACAAAATGAAAATACTGAAAAAATCGAGTTTTGGCCGGTTACATGTGTGATTTTGCAGATAAAAATGTATTTGAAATCGATTAATCCGACCGGGGAACGAAATCAAAAATACTGAAAAAATCGACGTTTTGGCCGGTTACATGTGTGATTTTGCAGATAAAAATGTATTTGAATTCGATTAAACCGGCCGGGGATCGAAATGAGAAACATGAAAATCGACGTTTTGGCCGTTTGTATGTGTGATTTTACACATAAAAATGTATTTGAATTCGATTAATACGGCCGGGAACGAATGAGAAATACTGAAAAAATCGACGTTTTGGCCGTTTGTAGTGTGATTTACACTAAAATGTATATGAATTCGATTAATACCGGCCCGGAACGAAAATCAAAAATATTGAAAAAATCGACGTTTTGGCCAGTTATATGTGTGGTTTTAACACATAAAAACGTATATGAATCGATTAATTCGACCGGGGAACGAAATCAAAATATTGAAAAATCGACGTTTTGGCCGGTTACATGTGTGATATGCAGATAAAAATGTATTTGAATTCGTGATTAAACCGGCCGGGGATCGAAATGAGAAATATTGAAAAAATCGACGTTTTAAGCCGTTTGTATTGTTATTTTTACCATAGGAATGTATTCGAATTTGATTAATACGGCCGGGAACGAAATGAAAATACTGAAAAAATCGACGTTTTGGCCGTTAGAGGTGTGATTTTACACATAAAAGTGTGTATATGATTTCGATTAATCCGGCCCGGAAACGAAATCAAAATATTGAAAATCGACGTTTTGCCAGTTATATGTGTGTTTTACACATAAAACGTATATGAATACGATTATTCGACCGGGAACGAAATCAAAAATATTGAAAAATCGACGTTTTGCTCAGTTATATTGTGATTTTACACATAAAATGTATATGAATCGATAACCCGGCCGGGGAACTAAATGTGAAATATTGAAAACATCGACGTTTTGCCGTTTGTATTGTGGTTTTACACATAAAAATGTATTTGAATTCGAATAATCCGACCGGGTAACGAATGAGAAACATTAAAAAAATCGACGTTTTGGGCCGTTTTGTATGTGTGATTTTACCATAAAAATGTTATAATTCGATTAACCCGCCGGGGAACGTAATTAGGAAATATTGAAAAAATCGACTTTTGGACAGTTTCTATGTGGGATTTTACACATAAAAGTATTCAAATTTGATCAACCCGCTCGGAAAGTACCAAAACTATTGAAAATTCGACGTTTTGTCCAGATATATGTGTGATTTTACACATAAAAACGTTATGAATTCAATTATCAGGCCGGTAACGAATGAGAACATTGAAAAATCGACGTTTTGGGCCGTTTGTATGTGTGTTTTACACATAAAAATGTATTTGAATTCGATTAATACGCCGGGGACGAATGAGAAATACTGAAAAAATCGACGTTTTGGCCGTTTGTATGTGTGATTTTACACATAAAAATGTTAATAATCGATTAATACGGCCGGGGAACAAAATGAGAAATACTGAAAAAATCGACGTTTTGGCCGGTTACATGTGTGATTTTGCAGATAAAAATGTATTTGAAATCGATTAATCCGACCGGGGAACGAAATCAAAAATACTGAAAAAATCGACGTTTTGGCCGGTTACATGTGTGATATTGCAGATAAAAATGTATTTGAATTCGATTAAACCGGCCGGGGATCGAAATGAGAAATATTGAAAAAATCGACGTTTTAGCCGTTTGTATGTGTTATTTTACACATAGGAATGTATTCGAATTTGATTAATACGGCCGGGGAACGAAATGAGAATACTGAAAAAATCGACGTTTTGGCCGGTTAGATGTGTGATTTTACACATAAAAGTGTGTATATGATTTCGATTAATCCGGGCCCGGAAACGAAATCAAAATATTGAAAAAAATCGACGTTTTGCCAGTTATATGTGTGGTTTTACACATAAAAACGTATATGAATTCGATTAATTCGACCGGGGAACGAAATCAAAAATATTGAAAAATCGACGTTTTGCTCAGTGATATGTGTGATTTTACACATAAAAATGTATATGAATTCGATTACCCCGGCCGGGGAACTAAATGTGAAATATTGAAAACATCGACGTTTTGGCCGTTTTGTATGTGTGATTTTACACATAAAAATGTATTTGAATTCGAATAATCCGGCCGGGTAACGAAATGAGAAACATTGAAAAAATCGACGTTTTGGCCGTTTGTATGTGTGATTTTACACATAAAAATGTATATGAATTCGATTAACCCGGCCGGGGAACGTAATGAGAATATTTGAAAAAATCGACATTTTGGACAGTTATATGTGGGATTTTACACATAAAAATGTATTCAAATTTGATCAACCCGGCTCGGAAAGATACCAAAAATATTGAAAAATTCGACGTTTTGGCAGATATATGTGTGATTTTACACATAAAAACGTATATGAATTCAATTAATCAGGCCGGGTAACGAAATGAGAAACATTGAAAAAATCGACGTTTTGCCGTTTGTATGTGTGATTTTACACATAAAATGTATATGATTCGATTAATACGGCGGGGGAACGAAATGAGAAATACTGAAAAAATCGACGTTTTGGCCGTTTGTATGTGTGATTTTACACATAAAAATGTATTTGAATTCGATTATCCGACCGAGGAACGAAATGAGGAAACATTGAAAAATCTACGTTTTGGCCGTTTGTATGTGTGATTTTACACATAAAAATGTATTTGAATTCGAATAATCCGCCCGGGGAACGAAATAAAAAATATTGAAAAAATCGACGTTTTGGCAGCTATATGTGTGATTTTACACATAAAAATTATACGAATTCAATTAATCCGGCCGGGTAACGGAAATGAGAAACATTGAAAAAATCGAAGTTTTGGCCGTATGTATGTTGATTTTACACATAAAATGTATTTGAATTCGATTAATTCGACCGGGGAACGAAATCAAAAAGATTGAAAAATCGACGTTTTGGCCAGTTATATGTGTGAATTTGCAGTAAAAATGTATATGATTTCGATTAATCCGGCCGCGGAACGAAATCAATATATTGAAAAATCGACGTTTTGGCCAGTTATATGTGTTATTTACACATAGAAATGTATTCGAATTTGATACACCCGGCCCGGGAACGAAAATCAAAAATATTGAAAAAATCGACGTATTGGCCAAGTTATATGTGTGGTTTACACATAAAAATGTATATGAATTCGATTAACCCGGCCGGGGAACGTATGAGAAATAATTGAAAAAATCGACGTTTTGGCCAGATATATGTGTGATTTTACACATAAAAACGTATATGAATTCAATTAATCAGGCCGGGTAACGAAATGAGAAACATTGAAAAAATCGACGTTTTGGCCGTTTGTATGTGTGATTTTACACATAAAAAATGTATTTGAATTCAGTATTAATACGGCCGGGAACGAAATGAGAAACATTGAAAAAATCGACGTTTTGGCCGTTTGTATGTGTGATTTTACACATAAAAATGTATATGAATTCGATTAACCCGGCCGGGAACGTAATGAGAAATATTGAAAAAATCGACATTTTGGGACAGTTATATGTGGGATTTTACCAATAAAAATGTATTCAAATTTGATCAACCCGGCTCGGAAAGATACCAAAATATTGAAAAATTCGACGTTTTGGCCAGATATATGTGTGATTTTACACATAAAAACGTATATGAATTCAATTAATCAGGCCGGGTAACGAAATGAGAAAGATTGAAAAAATCGACGTTTTGGCCGTTTGTATGTGTGATTTTACACATAAAAATGTATTTGAATTCGATTAATACGGCCGGGGAACGAAATGAGAAATACTGAAAAAATCGATGTTTTGGCCGTTTGTATGTGTGATTTTACACATAAAAATGTATATGAATTCGATTAATACGGCCGGGGAACAAAATGAGAAATACTGAAAAAACTCGACGTTTTGGCCGGTTACATGTGTGATTTTGCAGATAAAAATGTATTTGAATTCGATTAATCCGACCGGGGAACGAAATCAAAAATACTGAAAAAATCGACGTTTTGGCCGGTTACATGTGTGATTTTGCAGATAAAAATGTATTTGAATTCGATTAAACCGGCCGGGGATCGAAATGAGAAATATTGAAAAAATCGACGTTTTAGCCGTTTGTATGTGTTATTTTACACATAGGAATGTATTCGAATTTGATTAATACGGCCGGGGAACGAAATGAGAAATACTGAAAAAATCGACGTTTTGGCCGGTTATATGTGTGATTTTACACATAAAAGTGTGTATATGATTTCGATTAATCCGGCCCGGAAACGAAATCAAAAATATTGAAAAAATCGACGTTTTGCCAGTTATATGTGTGGTTTTACACATAAAAACGTATATGAATACGATTAATTCGACCGGGGAACGAAATCAAAAATATTGAAAAATCGACGTTTTGCTCAGTTATATGTGTGATTTTACACATAAAAATGTATATGAATTCGATTAACCCGGCCGGGGAACTAAATGTGAAATATTGAAAACATCGACGTTTTGGCCGTTTGTATGTGTGATTTTACACATAAAAATGTATTTGAATTCGAATAATCCGACCGGGTAACGAAATGAGAAACATTGAAAAAATCGACGTTTTGGCCGTTTGTATGTGTGATTTTACACATAAAAATGTATATGAATTCGATTAACCCGGCCGGGGAACGTAATGAGAAATATTGAAAAAATCGACATTTTGGACAGTTATATGTGGGATTTTACACATAAAAATGTATTCAAATTTGATCAACCCGGCTCGGAAAGATACCAAAAATATTGAAAAATTCGACGTTTTGGCCAGATATATGTGTGATTTTACACATAAAAACGTATATGAATTCAATTAATCAGGCCGGGTAACGAAATGAGAAACATTGAAAAAATCGACGTTTTGCCGTTTGTATGTGTGATTTTACACATAAAAATGTATATGAATTCGATTAATACGGCGGGGGAACGAAATGAGAAATACTGAAAAAATCGGACGTTTGGCCGTTTGTATGTGTGATTTTACACATAAAAATGTATTTGAATTCGATTAATCCGACCGAGGAACGAAATGAGAAACATTGAAAAAAGATCTACGTTTTGGCCGTTTGGTATGTGTGATTTTAGCACATAAAAATGTATTGAATTCGAATAATCCGCCCGGGAACGAAATAAAAATATTGAAAAAATCGACGTTTTGGCCAGCTATATGTGTGATTTTACACATAAAAATGTATACGAATTCAATTAATCCGGCCGGGTAACGAAATGAGAAACATTGAAAAAATCGAAGTTTTGGCCGTATGTATGTGTGATTTTACACATAAAAATGTATTTGAATTCGATTAATTCGACCGGGGAACGAAATCAAAAAGATTGAAAAAATCGACGTTTTGGCCAGTTATATGTGTGAATTTGCAGTAAAAATGTATATGATTTCGATTAATCCGGCCGCGGAACGAAATCAATAATATTGAAAAATCGACGTTTTGGCCAGTTATATGTGTTATTTTACACATAGAAATGTATTCGAATTTGATACACCCGGCCCGGGAACGAAATCAAAAATATTGAAAAAATCGACGTATTGGCCAGTTATATGTGTGGTTTTACACATAAAAATGTATATGAATTCGATTAACCCGGCCGGGGAACGTAATGAGAAATATTGAAAAAATCGACGTTTTGGCCAGATATATGTGTGATTTTACACATAAAAACGTATATGAATTCAATTAATCAGGCCGGGTAACGAAATGAGAAACATTGAAAAAATCGACGTTTTGGCCGTTTTGTATGTGTGATTTACACATAAAAATGTATTTGAAATTCGATTAATACGGCCGGGGAACGAAATGAGAAACATTGAAAAAATCGACGTTTTGGCCGTTTGTATGTGTGATTTTACACATAAAAATGTATATGAATTCGATTAACCCGGCCGGGGAACGTAATGAGAAATATTGAAAAAATCGACATTTTGGACAGTTATATGTGGGATTTACACATAAAATGTATTCAAAATTTGATCAACCCGGCTCGGAAAGATACCAAAAATATTGAAAAATTCGACGTTTGGCCAGATATATGTGTGATTTTACACATAAAAACGTATATGAATTCAATTAATCAGGCCGGGTAACGAAATGAGAAAGATTGAAAAAATCGACGTTTGGCCGTTTGTATGTGTGATTTTACACATAAAAATGTATTTGAATTCGATTAATACGGCCGGGGAACGAAATGAGAAATACTGAAAAAAATCGATGTTTTGGCCGTTTGTATGTGTGATTTTACACATAAAAATGTATATGAATTCGATTAATACGGCCGGGAACAAAATGAGAAATACTGAAAACTCGGACGTTTTGGCCGGTTACATGTGTGATTTTGCAGATAAAAATGTATTTGAATTCGATTATCCGACCGGGGAACGAAATCAAAAATACTGAAAAAATCGACGTTTTGGCCGGTTACATGTGTGATTTTGCAGATAAAAATGTATTTGAATTCGATTAAACCGGCCGGGGATCGAAATGAGAAATATTGAAAAAATCGACGTTTTAGCCGTTTGTATGTGTTATTTTACACATAGGAATGTATTCGAATTTAGATTAATACGGCCGGGGAACGAAATGAGAAATAACTGAAAAATCGACGTTTTGGCCGGTTATATGTGTGATTTTACACATAAAAGTGTGTATATGATTTCGATTAATCCGGCCCGGAAACGAAATCAAAAATATTGAAAAAAATCGACGTTTTGCCAGTTATATGTGTGGTTTTACACATAAAACGTATATGAATACGATTAATTCGACCGGGGAACGAAATCAAAAATATTGAAAAATCGACGTTTTGCTCAGTTATATGTGTGATTTTACACATAAAAATGTATATGAATTCGATTAACCCGGCCGGGGAACTAAATGTGAAATATTGAAAACATCGACGTTTTGGCCGTTTGTATGTGTGATTTACACATAAAAATGTATTTGAATTCGAATAATCCGACCGGGTAACGAAATGAGAAACATTGAAAAAATCGACGTTTGGCCGTTTGTATGTGTGATTTTACACATAAAAATGTATATGAATTCGATTAACCCGGCCGGGGAACGTAATGAGAAATATTGAAAAAATCGACGTTTTGGACAGTTATATGTGGGATTTTACACATAAAAATGTATTCAAATTTGATCAACCCGGCTCGGAAAGATACCAAAAATATTGAAAAATTCGACGTTTTGGCCAGATATATGTGTGATTTTACACATAAAAACGTATATGAATTCAATTAATCAGGCCGGGTAACGAAATGAGAAACATTGAAAAAATCGACGTTTTGCCGTTTGTATGTGTGATTTTACACATAAAAATGTATATGAATTCGATTAATACGGCGGGGGAACGAAATGAGAATACTGAAAAAATCGACGTTTTGGCCGTTTGTAGTGTGATTTACACATAAAAATGTATTTGAATTCGATTAATCCGACCGAGGAACGAAATGAGAAACATTGAAAAAATCTACGTTTTGGCCGTTTGTATGTGTGATTTTACACATAAAAATGTATTTGAATTCGAATAATCCGCCCGGGGAACGAAATAAAAAATATTGAAAAAATCGACGTTTTGGCCAGCTATATGTGTGATTTTACACATAAAAATGTATACGAATTCAATTAATCCGGCCGGGTAACGAAATGAGAAACATTGAAAAAATCGAAGTTTTGGCCGTATGTATGTGTGATTTTACACATAAAAATGTATTTGAATTCGATTAATTCGACCGGGGAACGAAATCAAAAAGATTGAAAAAATCGACGTTTTGGCCAGTTATATGTGTGAATTTGCAGTAAAAATGTATATGATTTCGATTAATCCGGCCGCGGAACGAAATCAATAATATTGAAAAATCGACGTTTTGGCCAGTTATATGTGTTATTTTACACATAGAAATGTATTCGAATTTGATACACCCGGCCCGGGAACGAAATCAAAAATATTGAAAAAATCGACGTATTGGCCAGGTTATATGTGTGGTTTTACACATAAAATGTATATGAATTCGATTAACCCGGCCGGGAACGTAATGAGAAATATTGAAAAAATCGACGTTTTGGCCAGATATATGTGTGATTTTACACATAAAAACGTATATGAATTCAATTAATCAGGCCGGGTAACGAAATGAGAAACATTGAAAAAATCGACGTTTTGGCCGTTTGTATGTGTGATTTTACACATAAAAATGTATTTGAATTCGATTAATACGGCCGGGGAACGAAATGAGAAACATTGAAAAAATCGACGTTTTGGCCGTTTGTATGTGTGATTTTACACATAAAAATGTATATGAATTCGATTAACCCGGCCGGGGAACGTAATGAGAAATATTGAAAAAATCGACATTTTGGACAGTTATATGTGGGATTTTACACATAAAAATGTATTCAAATTTGATCAACCCGGCTCGGAAAGATACCAAAAATATTGAAAAATTCGACGTTTTGGCCAGATATATGTGTGATTTTACACATAAAAACGTATATGAATTCAATTAATCAGGCCGGGTAACGAAATGAGAAAGATTGAAAAAATCGACGTTTTGGCCGTTTGTATGTGTGATTTTACACATAAAAATGTATTTGAATTCGATTAATACGGCCGGGGAACGAAATGAGAAATACTGAAAAAATCGATGTTTTGGCCGTTTGTATGTGTGATTTTACACATAAAAATGTATATGAATTCGATTAATACGGCCGGGGAACAAAATGAGAAATACTGAAAAAATCGACGTTTTGGCCGGTTACATGTGTGATTTTGCAGATAAAAATGTATTTGAATTCGATTAATCCGACCGGGGAACGAAATCAAAAATACTGAAAAAATCGACGTTTTGGCCGGTTACATGTGTGATTTTGCAGATAAAAATGTATTTGAATTCGATTAAACCGGCCGGGGATCGAAATGAGAAATATTGAAAAAATCGACGTTTTAGCCGTTGTATGTGTTATTTTACACATAGGAATGTATTCGAATTTGATTATACGGCCGGGGGAACGAAATGAGAAATACTGAAAAAATCGACGTTTTGGCCGGTTATATGTGTGATTTTACACATAAAAGTGTGTATATGATTTCGATTAATCCGGCCCGGAAACGAAATCAAAAATATTGAAAAAATCGACGTTTTGCCAGTTATATGTGTGGTTTTACACATAAAAACGTATATGAATACGATTAATTCGACCGGGGAACGAAATCAAAAATATTGAAAAATCGACGTTTTGCTCAGTTATATGTGTGATTTTACACATAAAAATGTATATGAATTCGATTAACCCGGCCGGGGAACTAAATGTGAAATATTGAAAACATCGACGTTTTGGCCGTTTGTATGTGTGATTTTACACATAAAAATGTATTTGAATTCGAATAATCCGACCGGGTAACGAAATGAGAAACATTGAAAAAATCGACGTTTTGGCCGTTTGTATGTGTGATTTTACACATAAAAATGTATATGAATTCGATTAACCCGGCCGGGGAACGTAATGAGAAATATTGAAAAAATCGACGTTTTGGACAGTTATATGTGGGATTTTACACATAAAAATGTATCAAATTTGATCAACCCGGCTCGGAAGATACACCAAAAATATGAAAAAATTCGACGTTTTGGCCAGATATATGTGTGAGTTTACACATAAAAACGTATATGGAATTCAATTAATCAGGCCGGGGTAACGAAATGAGCAAACAGTTGAAAAAATCGAACGTTTGTGCCGTTTTGTATGTGTGATTTTTACACATAAAAATGTATATGAATTCGATTAATACGGCGGGGGAACGAATGAGAAATACTGAAAAAATCGACGTTTTGGCCGTTTGAGGTGTGATTTTACACATAAAAATGTATTTGAATTCGATTAATCCGACCGAGAACGAATGAGAAACATTGAAAAAATCTACGTTTTGGCCGTTTGTATGTGGATTTACACATAAAAATGTATTTGAATTCGATAATCCGCCCGGGGGAACGAAATAAATAAATATTGAAAAAATCGACGTTTTGGCCAGCTATATGTTGTGAGTTTTACACATAAAAATGTATACGAATTCAATAATCCGGCCGGGGTAACGAAGGAAGAACATTGAAAAAATCGAGGTTTTTGGCCGTATGTATGTGTGATTTTACACTGTAAAAAATGTATTTGAATTCTCGAATTAATTCGACCGGGGAACGAAATCAAAAGATGGAAACAAATCGGACGTTTGGGCCAGTTATATGTGTGAAATTGCGTAAAAAATGTATAGTGATTCGAATTAAAGACCGGCGGGCGGAACGAAATCAATAATATATGAAAAATCGACGTTTTGGCAGTTATATGTGGTATTTTACACATAGAAAATAGTAGTCGAAATTTGATACACCCGGCCCGGGAACGAAATCAAAAATAGTGAAAAAAGCGACGTATTGGCCAGTTAATATTGGTGGTTTTAACACTAAAAATGTATATGAATTCCGATTAACCCGGCCGGGAACGTAATGAGAATATTGAAAAATCGACGTTTTGGCCAGATATAGTGTGATTTACACATAAAAACCGTATATGAATTCAATTAATCAGGAGCCGGGTAACGAAATGAGAAACATTGAAAAAATCGACGTTTTGGCCGTTTGTAATGTGTGATTTTAACACATAAAAATGTATTTGGAATTCGATTAATCGGCCGGGGAACGAAATCAACAATATTGAAAAAATCGACGTTTTGGCCAGTTTATATGTGTGATTTTACACATAAAAATGTATATGATTTCGATTATCCGGCCGGGGAACGAAATGAGAAATATTGAAAAAGTCGACATTGTGGACAGTTATATGTGTGTTTACACATAAAATGTATTCGTTTGATAAACCGGCCGGGACGAAATCAAAATATTGAAAAAATCGACGTTTGGCCATTATATGTGTTTTACATAAAAATGTATATGATTCGATTAATCCGGCCGGGAACGAAATGAGAAATATTGAAAAAATCGACGTTTTGGCCGTTGTATGTTTTTTTACACATGAAATGTATTCGAATTTGATAAACTCGGCCGGGAACGAAATAAAATATTGAAAAACGTCGTTTTGGCCAGCTATGTGCGATTTTACACATAAAAATGTATATGAATTCAATTCCCGGGTACGTAATGAGAAATATTGAAAAATCGACATTTTGGACAGTTATATGTGGGATTTTACACATAAAAATGTATTCAAATTTGATCAACCCTGCTCGGAAAGATACCAAAAATATTGAAAATTCGACGTTTTGGCCAGATATATGTGTGATTTTACACATAAAAACGTATATGAATTCAATTAATCAGGCGGGTAACGAAATGAGAAACATTGAAAAAATCGACGTTTTGGCCGTTGTATGTGTGATTTTACACTAAAAATGTATATGAATTCGATAATACGGGCCGGGAACGAAATGAGAAATACTGAAAAAATAGACGTTTTGGGCCGGTTCCATTATGATTTGCAGATAAAAATGTATTTGAATTCGATAAATCCGACCGGGAAACTAAATCAAAAATATGAAAAATCGACGTTTTCTCAGTTATTTGTGATTTTACACATAAAAATGTAGTTGAATTCGATTAAACGGCCGGGGATCGAAATGAGAATATTGAAAAAATCGACGTTTGCCGTTTGTATGGTTATTTTACACATAGGAATGTATTCGAATTTGATTATACGGCCGGGGAACGAAATGAGAAATACTGAAAAAATCGACGTTTTGGCCGGTTATATGTGTGATTTTACACATAAAAGTGTGTATATGATTTCGATTAATCCGGCCCGGAAACGAAATCAAAAATATTGAAAAAATCGACGTTTTGCCAGTTATATGTGTGGTTTTACACATAAAAACGTATATGAATTCGATTAATTCGACCGGGGAACGAAATCAAAAATATTGAAAAATCGACGTTTTGCTCAGTTATATGTGTGATTTTACACATAAAAATGTATATGAATTCGATTAACCCGGCCGGGGAACTAAATGTGAAATATTGAAAACATCGACGTTTTGGCCGTTTGTATGTGTGATTTTACACATAAAAATGTATTTGAATTCGAATAATCCGACCGGGGAACGAAATCAAAAATATTGAAAAATCGACGTTTTGCTCAGTTATATGTGTGGTTTTACACATAAAAATGTATATGAATTCGATTAACCCGGCCGGGGAACGAAATCAAAAATATTGAAAAAATCTACATTTTGGCCGTTTGTATGTGTGATTTTACACATAAAAATGTATTTGAATTCGATTAATTCGACCGGGGAACGAAATCAAAAATATTGAAAAAATCGACGTTTTGGCCAGTTATATGTGTGATTTTACACATAAAAATGTATATGATTTCGATTAATCCGGCCGGGGAACGAAATGAGAAATATTGAAAAAGTCGACATTGTGGACAGTTATATGTGTGCTTTACACATAAAAAAGTATTCGAATTTGATAAACCCGGCCCGGGAACGAAATCAAAAATATTGAAACATCGACGTTTTGGCCAGTTATATGTGTGATTTTGCAGATAAAAATGTATATGATTTCGATTAATCCGGCCGGGGAACGAAATGAGAAATATTCAAAAAATCGACGTTTTGGTCTCTTATATGTCTGATTTTACACATAAAAATTATTTGAATTCGATTTAAACCGGCCGGGGAAGCGAAATGAGAAATATTGAAAACATCGACTTTTTTAGTGCCGTTTGTATGTGTTTATTTTTACACATTGAAATGTATTCGAAATTGATAAACTCGGCCCGGGACGAAATCAAAAATATTAAAAATCGACGTTTTGGCCAGCTATGTGTGTTATTTTACCCATAAAAATGTATTGAATTCGATTCCGACCGGGGAACGAAATCAAAAATATTGAAAAATCGACGTTTTGCTCATTATATGTGTGATTTTTACAACATAAAATGTATTTGAATTCGATTAAACCGGCCGGGTCGAAATGAGAAATATTGAAAAATCGACGTTTTAGCCGTTTGTATGTGTTATTTTACACATAGGAATGTATTCGAATTTGATTAATACGGCCGGGGAACGAAATGAGAAATCTGAAAAAATCGACGTTTTGGCCGGTTATCATGTGTGGTTTTACACATAAAAGTGTGTATATGAGTTTCGATTAATCCGGCCCGGAAACGAAATCAAAAATAATGAAAAAATCGACGTTTTGCCAGTTATATGTGTGGTTTTTTACACATAAAAACGTATATGAACAATTCGATTAATTCGACCGGGGAACGAAATCAAAAATATGAAAAATTCGACGTTTTTGCCGTTATATGTGTGATTTTACACATAAAAATGTATATGAATTCGATTAACCCGGCCCGCGGAACTAAAATGTGAAATATTGAAAACATCGACGTTTTGGCCGTTTGTATGTGTGATTTTACACATAAAAATGTATTCGAAATTGTAAATAACCCGGCCCGGGAACGAAATCAAAAATATTGAAAAAATCGACGTTTTGGCCAGTTATATATGTGTTTTATTTTTACACATAGAAATGTTTCTCGAATTTGATAAACCCGGCCCGGGAACGAATCAAAATATTGAAAAAATCGACGTATTGGCCCAGTTATATGTGTGGTTTTACACATAAAAATGTATATGAATTCGATTAATCCGGCCGGGGATCGAAAGGAAATATTGAAAAATCGACGTTTTTGCCGTTTGTATGTGTGTTTTACACATAAAACTGTATAATGAATTTCGATTAATCGGCGGGGGAACGAATGAGAAACATTGAAAAATCGACGTTTTAGCCGTTTTTGTATGTGTTTTATTTTTACACATAGAAATGTATTCGAATTTGATAAACTCGGCCCGGGAACGAAATCAAATGGTATTTAATAACCTGATTGCTGTCAAAAAAATCTTACGTGCTTAGGACCCTAGCTTCCACTGCTAGACAAATGGGAAAATATTTTTAGTCTTATTCAGCTTGTTTCAGCTTGTTTCAGCTCATTTCAAGCCGCAGACAGCTTGGAGACACTGTTCTTATTGCAGTGGAGCTAACTTTCAGCTTAAGGTAGCTAAAATGAGCTTAAGTTTCCTTGTTCAGCTCATTTCTAGCCGGAGATAGCTTGGAGACACTGTTCTTATTGCAGTGGAGCTAACTTTCAGCTTAAGGTAGCTAAA